>JAQFXY010000736.1:0-18039 GCA_034693865.1 Ceratophysella sigillata | reverse complement strand
GGGATGTATTTAATACACATTTGGTCTCGTCATTTAATACACGCTTGTCCCGTACCGGACCATGTGTCAAAACTGGAGACAGTGAGTGAGAGAGAGATAGATAGAGAGAGAGAGTGAGTCGTCATTAACACCGTTATAATAGGTGATTGATTATAAATCGGAAATTGTATGATATCATTTTGTTATACAAGCTTTTTGTTGCATAACATGTATTCATCAAAAGTATTCATCACAAATATCTATCGTATGATATTTATTCACGAACTAACGCAACATACGACAAATGAACGAATGTTACAACATAATAGGGATAGAGCTGGTCAAATTGACTATCATAATTGTTTGCAGTGTGTACATGTTCATCCTAGCACATGCAACAACTAAAGTTATCGGGACTGGAATACCACACAACGCTAAACTTGAATCATCGTGGTACGAGTTTCTCCTTGGGAGCTAACTTGGAATTAGAGCTGGCGCGAGTCCGAGGTGGAAGACCATAAAAATAATTAGAATTGATCAGTTTGGAAACGCTAACTACCAGAATTTACTGTTTTGTGATAAATAAAAATTCGTTTCAATTAGCTTAAGCATTGAGTAATCCATCGAGTTCAGTGATTAACTTCATCGGCGAACAGAATAACTTAAATAAATTCAAATATCCGTGAGTCAATGAGGCCAATTAATAAATCTAAGTTTTAGTGTAGTTCATTGCGAATTCATGAAATATGACCGAACTCGATAGATTACTCAGTTCATCCTCTTTACATAGACATGTCATATGTGTCATTTTGTTTGATATTATGGACGATGGAGTTTCCCAAAGTCGTCGGGAAAGTGCATGCACTTAACACATGGGGTTTGTTGAGATTGAGATCTACCTTAACGGTTACGGAAGATCGTCTGTCGCTATCTCTATCTCTTGTACAGCTTCCAGCAAGAGAGAGAGAACCAGCCAGCAGCATGTATATGCCAGCAGCGTACATTGTATTCCAATGCAAGGTGCTGTTGCTTAGGTATACGAGGGTTGTTTCAGTAATTTCTTAAATTTTTGGGATTGTTTTATCTCCGGCTTATTAAGACTGTCAAAACTGGATATCCTGTGATATCCTGTCGTGTTCAAGAAAAGAAAATTGAAGCGACTTTTATCGCTGCTAAGGATAACCTCGATTCGCCCAGTCTTCACGGGAATTTTTTAAAAGCCAAACTAACTGTCCCTGTCATTAGCGTTTGTTTGATACAAAGGTTTAGTTCTTCTCTTAACTTTTACCTGGACCCTATCCATTAACAAAATACTGTGTTGCTTATGGCGAATGGCACATGCATTTCGGAGTGAAAATTGCGGAGTCAATTCCAAAGTCAAGATTTTGTAAGTCGGCAGTTAATGAACTAAAAAAGTTTTTTAAAAACACACACACAACAACCTTATGGTCTAACCGTGGTCCCATGTGACTATCATTTTTCCCAAATCTTTACAACAAATATCATTATTCCTACGGCGAGGGGGCACAAAATACTCGTACATATGAGACGGTTCGATTAAAAACTGAATCTTTCTTGCAAAGAAGTTATTGCAAAACTTAAGCTCAGGTGGGAAAGGTGTATTAAAGTCTAAGGTCACTACGTGGAAAATTTTATCAAGCTCAAAACTGGAAACGCATAGGTTTGTAACAAGTAATATAAAAAAATTATGAACGAAACTAAAATGCCCGAAATTAATGAAGTAACCCTCGTACTCCTTAATCCAGCCCAACTAGACGCAGGGCCGCCAAGTTCTGGACTCCCTGTTGAGCTAAAAAGCATGCATGCCGTGCTCCTAACCTGTTGCACAAAATCTCCGTCGCTTCTCCCATCCGATCCGCCCGCACGGTAGAAAAGACAAAGAACATTACATCCACAAGTGGCATAATATGCATCCATATGGTTAGGAATCTCCTGGCTGTTTTCTGCTTCTACTACATAGTATACAAATATGTGCTAGTATCGCATCACGGAAACGGCGAGGCGGCAGGCAGCATTGAAACGAAAGAGCAACTACGAAGTTACCCTTGAGATTTGAGTTGAGTTGAGGAGACGTGGTTTGTTGTTCATCGCCAAATAACTTTGTCTTTGTCCTCAGATTTGGGCTTTTGTAGGTTCTACGATTCCTTAGCATTATTGCTGTTGAGACTCAACTACTGCCAAATAAGTGAGTTTAGGTGCAGATCAACATTCAGTTCAAGTCATCCAGCACGAAGGCAAGATTAGAACAGACGAGGTAATTGAATTAGAATTATTTATTTTGATTACTTACCATTACCACCAACAACTCCCATACTAGTCATCAGTCATCACTGATAAACCTGATAAACCTAAAACCTATGGATTTCCACGTAGTTCTCCTTTCACGCTGGTTGCAATAATTGAGCGACTGTTGTCCGTCCCACGTCAATTGAGTTCCCCGTGAACACGTAAAAAAAATCTGCCCAAGCAAAAATCACTTTTTCAAAATTGAAAAAAATTCTTCACCTTATACCGCAGTAACCAATACGGTATGGTATTATGCACATTTTCTTCACGTAGTTGAATTAAGAATTATGATATGTACATTGTATCAGATTTTCCATTTATCTATTATTTTATTTTATACGTACTACAGAGTTACCTCGGGTTGTGTTGTGCTAACCTAGGTTAGGTTAGGTTATGATCGTTAGGTCAGAGGTCAGGTTAGATGCAAAAAATGAAGTTGATTTCATGGTGGAACAGTTGGCGGTGCTCAATTGACGTAGATCTCGAATGTATTTCTAATTTCTACTCGACTACTACGCACTAACTTAAAACTAAATGCTAAAGGAATACGGCTCTGAAGTGCTATTGACAAGGAGGCACAAAGGCCTATCTTTATTCTGTTGACAATAACACAATCTGTGGGATGAAGGCAGGCAGGAGGTATACTGTAGCCAATGCGATGCATGCCACATTGCCTATTCAAGTCCCTATCACCTTGAGTTGGAGTTCATGGTAAAGGTTATCCTACTTTGGGTTCCTAGGCTCAACTAATCCCTTCCCTCTCCTGTTTGTTTTTCTCTTGTCTCTACAGATCCAGCGAGACTCAACGTTGAGCTCATAAAAGTTTCCACTCCAGGCCTCACAGTATCAGTTCATGAGCGACTACTGACCCCATCACCACTCTCCAAAATCCAGAATAATCACACTCGGGCCCACAACCACTTTGGACGTCCACGGAAATAGGAGCAGAAAAATTTAAGCTTAAGGACAGAGGTACCTTAGTAGTTCAGCATCATGGTTCAAATCGAGGGAACCTACAAGTTGGAACGGAATGAAAACTTGGAGGAGTACTTCCAAACTATTGGTAAGCTGCGGGGGTTAATATTAATATTAATGTTGTCTTGATTATTATATTCCATTGTAATTCTTTGTTGCTTTGAAGCTTAACACAGTTTTAAACGCTGCTTTAAATCCGGAATGAATATCAGTTAGAATCTATGAGAATTTCATTAGATATAATATACATTGGCAGCATTGAATCTCACCTGTGCGTAGGTTTTGCCGATCTGCCAAATATGCACAGTTTGCTTATTTCGTAATCTGTATAATGAATCCGGAATCTGGATGTTGTTGGTACAGGGTTGATTTCAGCCTTAGCCTTAGTGTACTTACCTGCGTATGCGTTCGCATACGTAAGTGCATTTAAGCTGGATCACTGTAATATTTATTTAACTTTATTATGTCTCTACTTAGGAGTTCCATATTTCGCCAGAAAAATAATGCTGGCATCAACCCCTGTTATAACTGTGAGCCGCGAAAAGGAAGAAGAAGAAGACGAGGAAGAGACATGGGTTTTCAAGACGGTTACCTTCTTCCGTACGTTTAATTTCCATCTAATCTAATGCTGCAAAGAGCGGAAGGTATATTGGATATTGGATAACAGTAAATAAGTTACAATTGATTCGTATAGGTACTGTGATTTTGAGTTTCAAGTTAAACGAACCCTATGACGAAGACATGCCGAGTGGAGACGTTCTTGAGGTAGGCTGTAGGCTAAGTTAAAAACTGATTTAAATGCGTAGTCCTGCTGTATAAACGGCTAGCCTGTAACTAATTTAATGAGTAATCTGGCTTCCCGTGCAAGTTTATTAAATCCAACCCTAAAATAGCACTTGATTATTTTTATAAATTTTACAGAGCGTTACTACTCGTGAAGGTGACTGTACATTTGTTACCAAAAGTACTCACGAGAGAATTGGAGACTTCGAACGGATTCTTGACTTTGATGATGATTCGTTAATTATTGTAAGCAACTTGAATCTATGCAGTTATTGGGTTATTTTAGATTAGACGTCTTAGTGTTTTGCTTAATTTCATTTCTTTGGTCTCATTTCAGACGATGAAGCATTCGAAAGGAGTCACAGCCAAGCGTTTCTTCAAACGTGAAGCCTAAAACTCGAATAAACTGCTCCCATTTCAGAAGTTGGAAAAGATAAACAATGCCACCTACCAAAAATGCAAAAAAAGAGACAAAAAGTATCTTCGTTTCATACCCAAAAATATTTAATAATATTCACTTATGTATTAAGTACTCATTTACACTGAATTTCCAAAACATTCTTGTTACCACAAAATATTCCTAATCTAATTTTCTTGAGATTATAATTAGTTTTACTTTTTTTAAATTAGCGTATGAAAATCATGTTCGCTTTTGCTAAAACTCATCATCATATTGTAACTATTAAGAAATTAAGATTATTCGCAATAAATGTACATGTAAGGCTATTTTATGTTGTCAGACTAGGAATGGAATTATTGACGCCATCCCACCTCAACCCTCTTTTTAGTTTTCATACATCTTTTTTTCTGTTGTAAAGTATTAGGTATTCCAAATTCCAACCTGTCAAAACCACCACGCTACGGCAAACATTAGAACTCAAGTGTCTCCCAATTTTTAGCTATTTCATTTGAAAATTAATGAGAACCCGTTGTGGTTTTTCAATACACTCTTTCCTAAATAACTTTGGCTTAAATTGCACGCATGTTGATGATGCATATTTACATAAACCAGTGCTTTATGCAGATTTACAATG
The DNA here is from genome assembly GCA_034693865.1 of Ceratophysella sigillata. Lineage (NCBI taxonomy): Eukaryota > Metazoa > Arthropoda > Collembola > Poduromorpha > Hypogastruridae > Ceratophysella > Ceratophysella sigillata. The sequence goes on along the minus strand of JAQFXY010000736.1, from coordinate 12,961 downwards.
CCATTGGTTTTAGTTGGCTTGGCGTGTTGTGCTCCTGCACTTGAACTGTTCCGCAAAATACAGATGTAAGTGCATCTGATTCTGATGTGACTATGAAATCGAGAGGCGTTGATAGGTTGTCATGAATTCGTGTTTATGGGGTGCAATAATAGTAATCTACATACATGCTTAGGTACCAATGAATTAATAGTTCATAGTTGCTACAAATCGACATTTTTATCTTGCACTTCTAGAATTCGAAATAGACATGCAAAGTTGTTAATCTCAGTCCAGAGCACATACTGTATTTGTTTATTAACCTTGTTTACTGCATATAAATTTCAATATCAGTAGATTTATTAACCTTTTGCATATTGCTATCAACTACTAGTAGGATTAGGTATTTACTGCTACACTAGAGGTGGACGAAAATTATTATATTTTAAATACATTTTAATGAAGTCGAACAGAGAAACATCACACACGAATAAGTTTAGTACGATATGATAAGACTCAAAATTCGTTCGTTTGACTCCAAATAAGAATTTATTAGTTCCAATTTATTCCAGGATAACATCATCAGAACTGCGACACTTAATGCCCTTACAACAATAACATTAACATTCAACTGTATTACAAATCCATTCAAAATTAAGGTGCTTACAATCTGGCACCCAATTTATTAATATCGAAACACAAGCACGGGTCAAATTATAAAGTAATAAGTAACATCATTCTAAATAAACCAAATCCCAAACAAAAGAATATTCAAGAATGTTTGTTTAGTCTAATAACGTTTTTTGCAACCAATCCTTACATGAAAACTCATCTTCAGCCAATCACTAATTTTGACACCCGGCCCCAACTTTTTTTTTTCATTTTTTTTCGACCAATCAAAACTAAATCCACCAGCACTCAATTACCAACATTGACACCATACTAGCCAATTATTGTGTTCGAGGTTTCGAAGAAACAGCACAGGAAAAGCCCAAGAAGCAGTTTTTTAGACTAGCTTCCTGATACTTCTATCGTTTTGGACACATCAAAAGCCCAAAAATCAAACGACCACTTCAAACCTTTCTTGGAACATAAAAAACTCCTCCATCCGCAACAGCAACTGCGTCTGAATATGATAAATACTTGTGCATAAACTTTACCACCGGCCCTAGTATCAACGCCAGTACACAAAGAAAACTAAGCTAAATCGCCAAATCTAAACCTGACTTATTATTGCCAACAACTTATTCACACGTTTTCACGGAACAACTCAGAAACTGATTGTTTATCATCCAAAGGCGAATTTATTTCCTCATCGGTAGCTACCATATTTGACCTCTCCTCTTACGGTGAGTAACTACTCTTCGCCTAAAAAGAATCTTTACCTAACACAAGGGAAGAAATAAAATATCGAATTCTAGGTAGCGACAACCAATTCATCCACCAGAATGGCATCAGCTAAACAATACATTACCTCCGTCAATCCAGGTTCCGACCACATTATGCAAAAAGATTCACAAAGCATGGTAGCTGTCTCTAGTGAGTTCTGACCTTACTCACCTTACCTCCTTCCTAACTCCACAGAGAAAAACAACTATTGGTCAAAATATCTCTAACCTTGAAATCATTGAAACACTGTTTACTAAGACCTTATTCGAATCACTAACACCATTTGTTGATACCATACCACCAATTAGTATTTGATTAAGTAATAACGATTTCCGTACATAACGTTGTAGATAAAATCCAGCCTCCAACGAAATAATGACTACCAAACTAAGCATTAAACTAAACACTAAATAAACCTAACCATGGACACGACCCTCATGTGGCAGGTTTACTTCATCCCGCCTCTTACAGTGAGTAACTACTCTTAGGGTGGCAAGAATCTTTACCTAACACAAGAGAAAAAGTGAAATAACGCCCATATTCAACTGCAAAGCCAAGGCCAATAATCCAATAGAAGACTACTGAACAGAAGTTTTACTACAAGCAAAACCAATCCCTCACCTACAGCTAATCAAACACAACTAAAGATCAGTCTGACCGTAATTAGCCAAATAGCGTAAGCCAATACATGAACGCATTACAGCCCCCCCGAACGCTAATCCTACATAACTAAATTAATCTAAAGAACAAAAGAAATGACCCTCTTCCGAGATTTACTGCAACCCTCCCCTTATACTGAGTAACTACGCTTTACGCAAAAAGAATCTTTACCTAACACAAGAGAAGAAGTGAAATAACGCTCCAAAATCACCAACTGCAGAGCAAAGACCAATTCATCCGAAGATCAGAACGTTGTAACTACATGCTACATTCCCCCACAGTTCATCAAACAAACCCCAGTTTGATCGCAATTGTGGTACGGAAATCGTAAACTACTTAGTACATGAACGTAATGTAGCCACAGCTCAAACAAACCATGACTCAGAATGATCGCTTGTGAAACAAAAATTAAACAAGCAATTAATTTATTATCCTAAAGCATTGATAATGACCCACCACATTCTAAATCCAACTTTGACCTACCGCCAATCAAGCATAACTCTTTCTGAGAGGAATTAGTGAAAGGAAAATCATAAGCCAACATACCTTTGTCCAGACTGATCAAACGTAACTCTGTCTGATCGAAATTAGTGAAATGAAACTCGTTAGACACAAACATAACGGCATTCAGAACCCCGAAGGCTAATCTAACACACGCAACTAAATAAATCTAAAGCTAAATACTCCTCATTCGCTGTTTACTTCATCCCTCCCCTTATACTGAGTAACTACGCTTTACGCAAAAAGAATCTTTACCTAACACAAGAGAAGAAGTGAAATAACGCCCAAAATCTCCAACTGTAGAGCGACGACATCGAAGACACATCCAAGACCTTCCAACAAAGAAACGCAGGACTCTCCAATCAGTCATGCGTAACTCAGCCTGATCAACATGTGCCTCAAGATCAAAGTTTCAAGTACATTGCCGTTATTTAAGTATGTATACAAATAGTCCATATCAAACTATTGTAACCAATTTACACGCACTAAACCAAAAATTTCTGGGGCTCAAACTCAAATTTTACACTGCTCAATTTATTCTTATCATTTTTTGTCCTCCCGAAACGAACAATTACAGTACCAGCACGCTATCAAAACACATGCAATGAATCTCAAATCCAATACCAACGCTCTCCAGCTGGCGGGGTTTACTTCACCACTCCTCTTACACTGAGTAACTACTCTTAGGGCAGCAAGAATATTTACCTAACACAAGAGAAGTTGTGAAATAACGCCCCAAATCCGCCAACTGTAGAGCGAAGACCTACCAAACCAAGAAACGCCAGTACTCCTAATTGGACGTAACTCAGCGACAAACATGTAAATAACTATCGAACTCCCCAGTGCCATGGTTTTTTTAAGTATGCCAATTGCAGTTCAAATTGTTATAATTCAATTCCACACGCATAAGCCAAAACGCATGGAACTAATATATGCAGCGAGAACCGATAATGATCATCTACTTAAATCTAATCATAGAAATTTTTTTTTTGCCTAATCATTTCTATTTCTGAAACGAACAATTACAGTATTAACTCGAATATAACCTAGAAATTTTACATACTATCATAACACTTGCATTGAATTGTATTGAAACCCATATTCAATGTCAACGCTCTCCAGCTGGCGGGGTTTACTTCACCACTCCTCTTACACTGAGTAACTACTCTTAGGGTGGCAAGAATCTTTACCTAACACAAGTGAAGTTGTGAAATAACGCCCCCAAATCCGCGAACTGTAGAGCAAAAGACCAATTCATCCGAAGATCAGAACGTTGTAACTACATGCTACATTCCCCCACAGCTCATCAAACAAACCCCAGTCTGATCGCATTTGTGGTACGGAAATAGTAAACTAGTACATGAACGTAATGTAGCCACAGCTCAAACAACCCATGACTCAGAATGATCGCTTGTGAAATAAAAATTAAACAAGCAATTTATTTATTATCCTAAAGCATTGATAATGACCCACCCGCTTTGTTTCCCAGCTTCAGAAAGACTTCGAAAGACTAGCCAACGTCAATGATCTACAGCTGGCGGGGTTTACTTCACCACTCCTCTTACAATGAGTAACTACTCTTTGGACAGCAAGAATATTTACCAAATACAAGTGAAGTTGTGAAATAACGCCCCAAAACCGCCAACTGTAGAGTAAACACCAGAACGTTATACCTTATACCCCGTGCCTCCACCGCTGATCAAACAACTCTCAGTCTGATATCTGATCCTTTGTGAAGCAGAAAACATAATGCAATTCATGATACCCATTTGTGAAACAAATACTCAACTAACAACATTAGCAAAACCTTTTTTGCAGCCTCGTTTACCCCTTTCAAGTGAAATGCGCAGTACCTTGACTGAAGATGAGTTTCAAGTTAATCAGTTAATCATAGCAATTGTAGTCCCAAGTGTACCACAATAATCTAGATATTCTAAATAAGATACAAGACAAGGTCCCATATTAGCAAAAACCGTTTGACGTGAAGTATAGAGCAATATTTTAAATACTTACTATAACAGACAGTAAGTATTAGCAAAACGTTTTTTTGGTTTCTATAATCCCTGAAAATCGACGAAACTTTTCCACTTACAAATACACGATTTAGCGAAAGATTCAATTATTGCCCATTCCCATTCCAGTAGCGAAGAGAACTTTCCCCTTCTTTCGCCCCTTCTTCTTTTGTCCATTTCCTCCTCCATTGCCGTTGGCTTCGACCTCTGGAAAATTCAAACAATTAGAACGAGGCATTGCATAGAAAATGTCCTGTAAGCTGAATTGTATCTGTAAAAGTAATCCCACTCCTAAAATTACATTAAACATACCTTCGTTCATATTGACTGTTGCAAAAGCCCTGGCAATGGCATCGGACACACTAGCCCGAAATTCAGGTACTGAACTGCCCTCTTCAGCCTCAGCTTCAGAAGCCACGCGACGAAGACTCTGTCCAGAATGCGTTCCAGAAGTTAAAGGATAGGTTGGGCTCCTTTTCCAAATTGGAGCACTGGGTGGAGAAGCCGTTAATGCCTTACAGTGAGTAAAAGGTTTTCTATTTTACAAAATCCAAACTCTAAGTATAACTACGTATCTTGAACTGCCAGTAGAATAATTACCTGAGCAAAAGACATTGACGGAGAAGTAGACATTGGAGTTTCTCGAAGCACTGGAAATCCGTCATTTCCAAGTCTGCTCGAACCAGCGGTAGGTATTTCGATTCCTCCAGCTTCTGCACCATCGAATCCATATAGATCTGCGTCAACTTCATGATCGAGTTGACTTTTCGGTTCCATTGATAGGGAAGCAAGAATTGCATACTCCAAGCCCTGAAATTCTTCCTCAGCTACGCCGCAAGTAGGAAAGTCAAATCTGCTCTCAATCTATGTAGCAGAATGAACGACCATGTGGTAAATCAGCTTCAGCCTTCATACCAGCAATGTTAACTAAAGATGTAAGACACCCACACTGTATTGTTTTGAAATTATTTCGTCAAAATTTAGTGGATGACTCTGATTACTCAGGTTACTGTACCAAAGGTATCATTTCACTTGCGCCATATTTACAAGACAATCAAATGTACTCAACACTTTGGAAACCGAAAGTGGTACAAAGTAGTTTAGATTTGAAATTAATATTAACACACCTGAGGACGCTGAGGTTGGTGACGTCTCTCGGCATCCAAATGCAATCGTTCACGACGTTTTTCCAACCGAATCCGTTCCGAACGGCGTCTCTTACGCTGATTCACTTGAGGAGCAAAGTACTTCATAACATCTTCGGGGATCATTGGTGGCTTGAGCTCAACCTCAATAAGTTGAACACAAGTGTTGACAGGAACATGTTGTAGGAACTTGAAACGCTTCCGCAGCTCAGTAGTCATGGTTAGATATTCGATTTCCAAAATCCGGAATTCAACCCTTTGTGGCCAAGTGCATGGTTGCTCACCAAAGGATTTCCACAGCATGGCCATGTTTAAAGGATTCATAAAAGCATTTCGTCCATCAGTAGCTGAAACGATCATGTTGTAAATAAATAAATTATTGAATGCTGATTGAATCAATGTGCAAATACATATTACAATTCTGGGTTGCACTGATTTAAAACATAATATTTTATATTTTTTGAATCGGAATAACTTGGCACACAATGGAAACACTTCCTGGGAATCAAAAAATCTTTAACATCAGCTTACAAAAATCATGGAAAAATAGACATTTGAAATTACAACGTTCCAGATTATGAGACAAGTATGTATTCCTGCTCTTAAGGATAGACGAACTCTTGTAATTATTAATAGATGGCTTTATATCGTATGTATGAATCATTTGCAGTCTTCAACTACCCAATAATATACATCACTGAGAGAAACATGCACCTAAATATTTGATTTTTAATTGTTAAACATGCTTTTTAAAAGGAAATCATTATGGTTTACATAATTTCTAAAAAAAATCTGTGTTCTATGGAAATTTTTTTCATACAAAGTCGTAGTTCGAAGGAAAAAGAGAGATATTACATAAAAAACAAAAAATTATATTTTTATGTTTTTTTTTATCTTCAAAAATCTACGTTTTATGAAAACCTTTTCCTGCTACAATTATTGGATAGGATAGACAACTAAACCTAAATATACAATACCTTGATAGAAGCAATGGTATGAGTTCAAGTTGTCATCTTTCAAGAATTCCTGTTTTTCAAAATCTTGCTCAGAAAACTGCGTCTCTGAAGAAGCCGCACATGGAACCTCGTCTTCCACAGTTCCCTTAAATGTCAGGTCACTCAACATCACATTCTGAAGTAAGCATAGGTATATTAACAGAAGCTGAAGATCAAGATATGTAAGTATCAAGAAGCTGACGATACGTATCACAATGTTTGTATATTCCCATTATTATAGAATTGAACGAGAAAAACATTTGTATACTTTACGTGCGTTTAACAGATTTACGCGCAATAATTATTTAACAATATTTAGCAATTAGGTTAAAAGTGACGCTTTGAAATTATTCTAATTTTTAATTGTTGTCCAGCACGTTGAAGGTATTACTTAGAAGATATACCAAATATATATCAAATACTTATTCTATTTATAGTAAACATAAACATTATTTCTAAAAATTGTTCTACAACTGTCTGTAAGGGCCTCGGTCAATTTATCGGCCAATATATTCAATGATAATAGAATGGTAGGTATTAACTGTACTTAGTATTCTCTAAGCATTCCAAGTCACGCATTTCTTCAAAGTAATAAAGCTTATTTTGTATCTATCCGGCTCTACTTTAGAGAGAACTGAATTCCCATAAAAGTCTATATTTGGAGACTATATTTAATATTCCAAATTGATTATTTCACGTGAGTCATTTTATAGACTATCACATGTACTCAAATCTTTGGGAACTAGGTTTAACACAACCTAGGCCTACAGTAGGCCTAGACACAACTGAACTGACTACGACTTGCGTAGCAGCGTACGATAAATTCAGTAATAAACTGGCTGCTGCCCTTACCTTTTGAAGTCCAAATCCAACAGCAGAAACAGTACCCGACCAAATGGCCGGAATATCAACAATTATATCCCCGGTTTGCTCTTGTTGAGCATTTTCTTGTACAATTTTGTCTGCCACAACCTTATGGCGACATTCTAATTGAAGCATGGCATCTGCTACAAATTGAGATTCGATGCTGGAGGCGCTTTCTGAATATCCTTGCTTCAATTCTTCTGCTCCACGTTCCAATACCTCTTGATATCTGAGGTTCAACTCTTCTTGTTCACGTTCTAATACTTCTGTCTTCACCTGAAAAGAATCATTCAAAATTCACGAATTCAGCCGAGAAGACAATGGTATTACCGTAGCCGTGGACTTGAAGATTGAACTACTTACTACTAAAACTTGATGCGCGTTCGAATAATTCAGAGCGGTTCATTTGTGTCTTACCGGCTCTACTTTACTGGGAATTGACATATCCCATTAAAGTCTATACATTGGAGACTATATTTAATTTCCCAAAGCATGAGCTCCACTTTACAATGATTTTTGACAAAGCGGAAAAATTGCATTTTCTTTGGATCAAACTTCGTCAGTTTTTATAACTTCCAGAGTAGATCATCATCATAACCAGTTTTTGTTAAAGTTTAAATTAAATTAAATACAAACAAAATTTACCTGATCGGGACCGACAAGGACTAGTTTTTTGAATCGACGTTCCCACTCAACATTTTCACCAATTTTACATGCCACGGGCATTTCAACGGCGGACGAGTCTTTTGGACGACACATGAGTTGCATCTCGATCGAATCACCAGTGTGCAGTTCCTCACACATATTTGCCACAACACTGTATCAAAAGTATCAGATATTTAACAATGAATTTACTTGTTTTATAACTTAAAGCAATTAACTAAGAATACATACATACAACTTTACCTCTTTAGATCTTGGCGGGTTACTGGTTCGTAGCAAATTGGACAAGGCTGGGACAGCTTGTCGGCATAAGACAAATAGTGCAATAGACATGGCCAGCAAAAAATGTGACCACATCTGGTCATTTTCGCTGCACATGGAGGTGACAAGCAAATTGGGCAGACCGGAGTCTCACCATAGGTCCGAATCAACTGAAAAATATTATTACATGTTGTATAATTAGTGAAACTATTTACTACTCCATCTTGGCTAACAATTTATTCCATGAATTCATGAACAAATATAAAATTACAATTTGCTCAATAGACTTCCAGTCCACAAGAAGATCCGGGTCATACTTGTAAGCTCCGTAGTCTCCATTGTCCGTATCTTGCTCGACCATGAACTGACAACTGTCAATTTTATACTTAAGTTAATATTTGTATTTATTAATTAAGTAAGGGATATTTTGTTTGAATATTTGAACTCACTTAGCTTGAATGAAACTTTCTTTTAAGTACTTTGACCGTCCATGAAGCCCTGCCCCTGGATGAATGTGGGATCTGGACTCAGACCCTCTGTTTTCTCGTGGGGCAAAGTAAAAGTTTAGCAAATGATTCAAATTTTGCTTCTTACTCCCAGGAGTTTGCACTGATCCATATTCTGGAGAATCTTCCTTCTTTACTACCTACATGCGCGAAAACGGATATGCTTACTTTAGTTCAAAAGTAACTGGCGTGTTAGTGAAATCTCTGATCTAGAGTTCAAATACCTGTTCTTGACAATTGAGGCTGCGAGGACGGGGTCTCTTGTCCAAAGCCTTGCATTTCTGCGGTGCAGGCTTTCGACCAGAATACCCTTCTTGTCTGAAGCTTTGGACATTTGAGCTCCCAGCTGGGGACTCTCGACGACGAATTTGGGACTTTGATTGATTCTTCGGTAATTGGCTCCCTCCAGCAACATCTGTCAAGGGATGACCGTTGCATTTAAAGTTAACCAAATCCGAATCAGCAGAATTGTTTGTATTCATTTTGAAAGAACACAGGAATCACACTTGTGATTCACGCTACTGACGACGCACGCCGTCGAAATTAATGACCCAGAAAATGAGACATTAATAAACTAAGATCGAAATAAAAGAGATGACGCGTCGGATCCCGGTTTTGAACTATGTTTCAAGTCTCAACTACTACTTTTCCAGGATTGCGAATCATGAAAACACTATCAACAATTCTGTTCCCATAGAGACAATAAACTTAAATACGTACCAAGTGTAAAGCGGTCACTAGGACGGACCAAAGAACCAAAAATTAATAGTAGTGGAGACTGGAAATGAACGTTGTACTTCCTTATTTTAACATGCATCATCCATCATTATCCATAGGCTTAACTAAAGAGAAACCATTCTGCAGGTTATGCAGAATTGTTATGCAGATTTTATAAACTGAACTCGTAGTTTTCATTCGGTATTTCGTAAAACCTTCAGAAATTATCATTTTTTAACTTGAAAGCTATGTACATGCAGACTAACTATTAGGTAACTACTAGTCAGTACATCAGGTAGTACTGCACGGACTTTTTTCATAATTTATGATTTCGTTTTAGATCCTTCATCTCCATCACTTATTGATTGACAAAGTAGCTAAATAGATTGATTTTACGATAAAAATTGTAGAGTTGCGTATTGCATATACTTATTTAGGTTCCATGTTACTTACTCAAATGATCTATCATCTTTCTTGTTTTAGGCTTGAAATTGGAATACATACAACATAGCACAATAAATCTTCTGGTACCTGCCCTTCTCCTAAAGTTTTGCTTTCTTCCTACAGGAATTAAGAAAGTAACAACCCTGTCAGTATCGTGACCTAGCCATGCTATTATGGAAGAGTTTCTACTCTCCGGCCATAATTGTAAACCCAAACCCATTTTCTGGAATGTGAGGCCTTTCTTAATCCATAAAACGCAATGCAGAATGCAGACGCATAAGCCTCAAGAATTAGGTTTTAAAGTTTTACTATTTATGGATTATGGCTAGACTCTCTGCATAGGTACGCTCCACCCTTGACCTTATGTATAATCTGTAAATAAATGGGAAAAGGCTTAATAGGGAAGTAGAGTTAAATACCTTGACGCGGTCTAGAAGAGTCCTGCGTAAGAAGAGCTGATTTGGGAGCAGGGCTGAAATTTTTCTTGTCCATCACTTGGTGGTCTTGCGGGGGATGTTCGGTCATGGGATGACCCGTTCGAGACGGGGAGAGAGGTAGAGCGTGTCCACTTCATAGTTCTCTTAGCACTGAGCCATGATTCGGACGAGGTAAAATGAAGCACGGTCTCTTGAGTCCTGTGCTCCTGCGGAGGGCGGCTGTGGATGGAACGGAAGACGGGAGAGTTGGGCAGCAGAGAGACAGACGTCTCTCCTCGCACTCAACGCAGAGGTCAAGGCAGTTAGGCTGGGCTTCAGAGACAGGGCCCTCGCAAGAGGGACGCTAAGGACGCAGATTCCACCAAATTGACTTCCTCACTCGCTCCAACAATCCAAGATGACGCCCGTCCCGTTCTCTCGAGCCAGAAGAGCAGGAAAAATCTTGCAACACCATAGACCAGCACTAGACGGAGATAGGCTCAGGGATAATACACACAGCACACGCTGCGGCTAAGGCTCTATCCACCGCCCTTTGCCACAATGTCCGCGTGTCCAGGCACACTTCCTGCACGTGTGGAGTGTTCTTTGGCACAGAAGAAGGACCCAAGAAACATGCCGTATAGTTTTTTCTTATTTTAACTAGAATTCATGCCAACATAAATATGGAAGGTTTGTGCTTTTCAAAGATATAAAACGGACACGGTCTCACTTGATGCTGATCTGATGCTGATGCTTATGACATGAGACATGACATGACATACTTTTAGGCCTTATTATGCGATATGCCATGGCTTATGTATTATGTACGAATGTAGGTACATAGAAAAGAAACCTTGTTTTCTAGGCTGTTAGTTTGTTGCTGCTATGCTGGGGCTATGTAGTGTGAAATACTATGAAACAATAGACAATAGTAATATTTAAGTATTTTATTGCAATTAGTTCTTGTTCTTAGCATGTACGATCAATTATTCCGTTGCTAATTAACTTAAACTAGGATGGATAAATTACAAATGCAAATATGAATATCGAACCGTCTAGAAATCTCAATCATAGGCTCAGGCTCAAACACAATTAAAGGTTGCTAAAGACTTGTTTCAATTTAATGGAAAAATTAGTAACCACTATATGTAGTAGATCAACTGTAAATGTAAACATACCTAATTCTGTAATTGTGATAAAATATTTCGTCTGTTCATATTCAAATTGTGCCAGCTTTTTGTCATTTATATAAATACACTTAAGTGGAATTTTTTGTATTAATCATGCAGACTGCTGACTCAAATAATACCAGTTTGTATAGCAGCAAAGCAAGTAGTATTAGGATTAGGATTGGCAAGTTTTTAACCAAGCATCAGCATAGTAAAGAATTATGGCTTGCGAAAGAATTTTCTTAAAACATCCAAGGTTAAATTATCAAAGCACACACTCAGCAAGTGTAAAAATATGTTTTTGTGTCCTGAATTAATAGGAGCCTTTGGTAGATTTTGATGCGAAGGAATTCACTTGATCTTGATATATTTCGATAGGACATATTTAATTATAACTAGTTTTCAGAATTAGAATACAGAAGAAACTTTTAAACGTAAATTGTAAAATTGTTATTTGTGGTACTTCAGGTTAGGTTCATGTGTGTTAGACTGGATGAATGTCATTGAATTTAATTCTAAGGGTGAAGTTAAATTAGATTTGTCTAAAATACTTTAGTCTGATTAACTTAAGACTTAAAATTACACGGAAGGACTACTCCATAGAAACTTTTTCATACTGACGACTTAAAATTAAAATCATGTAAGAGCTAAGCGAATCCCGGACATTAGGTCGATGGACACTTCGCCGTTCGGACCTTTTGGTCGATGGTCATTAAGTCGAGGGGACACAATGTCGATTGAGGAGGACAGTATGCAGAGGCAAATTCCTTTTCATGCAAATAAATGCAAATTGGGAATTCTAAGTTTGTATTTCGTGCCTTGTTCTCGTTTTATCTTCCAGTTTCTATTTAAACTTTGAACTTCTTCAAGAGAGCACGATGGCTAGCCCAAACTTCAAAGTAATCAATACAAGGAAGGGGAAAAGCAATTGAGTGGGATACGTTTTCGTAAACCTTCGATTCACGAAGTGTAAAAATGTGTACTACGAGGCTGTTACCCGGTCTACGATCCGGGGGGAAAGGTCAAAGGTAAGGAAAACTCCCACGCGATGACCCCAAAAATTAGCAAACTTTTAAGCTACTGGTCATCCAAATCGGTCTAGTACTTTTGGAGGAAATGCAGGGTAAAGCTGTTGACACTTTGTCGCCCCTGGAGGTCAAATTTAAGATTGACCCATGTTAAGAGTGTGTTCCCCATGATTCATACACCCGTAGGTACACGAATCGCAAATAAAAAAGCGGGG
>JAQFXY010000735.1:0-18059 GCA_034693865.1 Ceratophysella sigillata | reverse complement strand
CCGGCTCTGATAACCTTACCTACCTGGAGATATCAATATTTTGTTTTCGGCAGCTTTCATTGAAATGACCCTCGTATTGCAAACATCATGACATCGCAACCACCATTTTCTGCTAAACTCCGTCCCTAAATGTGTCCCAATTTAGCTTATTTAATTAAGAAAATCAAGATATTTGAAACTTGAATACAACTAAGGACAAGATACGTGCCCCGTCTACCACTGCTCGATTTGAATATCCATTGTCAGTCAACATGTGTGCATTTCAGTTTAGTTTAAACATTCGACCTAAAAGTATTCTGGAAATGTGTATTGAAAACCCAAAATGGTATTTCATTAATTGCAGGTACTTATTTTAATTTCCTAATTTAAAAAAATAAAATAAGCTACAAATTATTAAATACTTAAGTTACCAATGTCTACAGTTGAATGGTGGTTTTGATGTTTTGATTTTTTCTTTTGTTTAGATCAGAAAATCAAACGTTTACATTTCAAACAGACATATCTTGACCGTTTTGAATGTTCATAGGCAAACTATTTCGATATACTTTTGGCTGGAATGTTCTATCTAAAGATAATCTGAAGATGGGCGTACACATATGATGGTAAGTTGGTACTGCATATTCACTGTATCTAGTATCTAGTGGTGATCTTTTATGGATCCAGCAGCTACCCCGTGCCATCGACTGACACAGTAGTACATCCAGACCATGCTGTATAAAAGGAACATTACATTTGGGAACCCAGTAGACTTTCGGTATACCATGTGCCTTCCAGAATGTCAAATTTCCATAATTCATAGCAGGTCAGCAGTCTCAGGAGGGAACCAGGGAACAATATTAATCGATAAACTACGCTACGCTAGTCAGCTACCCGCATTTCAGCTTTCCTTCAGCTTCTTTCACCTTTTTCGGTATTACACATTCACATTATACATATCCCGCCGCCTGCGGAACTTTCAATCTTCTAAAGTATGGAATAAATTAGAGAAATCGTTGAGAGTAACGCACCTATGCTAATGCAAAAGATACAACATTCCTATAAACTTCAGGATTCAACTGGTGATACTTTACTTATAATTCGAAATTGGTTTGGTAATTGTTTTTGCCTTCTCCGAGTAATGCATGATGAATCTTTTGGAAGCCACTTTTCTTCCTTCGATTTTGTACGATCACTTTATCACTGATAATGTGAAATGGTTAGAGTTATGGTTTACTGACTCACAAACAAGCCAGTCAGCATGTTGCTGTGAACAGATCTGCTCAATTAATTTGTAGTAATAGTTTCTAAAACTAAGCATTGCAGCTCAAAAAGCCTACCTATTAAGTAGCGTACTAGGATACGAACGCCGACGATTATGCAATGCTTATGTTCATAATGGCGGTTGAAAATTACAACAACAAGATAAGCACCAACCTATGCTTAAGAATATCCTTGTTGTAAAGTTGTTGCAAAAGTTAGAAATGTTGACATTTTCCTCTCGTTGAAAATTGCACAGAGTGGTTGCGATGTATGTATACGTATACATGTATAGTGCTTTGTATGTTGGAAGATATGCACATTGTAGAAACCCCAGAGCCACTCATCGTCCACGAAACACGAGGCATATTTATAAAAGAAAGCAAGGGCTTTCATGCAAGCGTCCAAAAGAAGCTCGTGTCCCCATAAAATAAAATCTTTCTCTGGCACTACTGCCACGCAAGAGGATGCAAGCCAAAGAAGCGACAGATGAGTCCAGGGCAGGGGCGGTTCGAGGAGCGCGACAAGTCGGCCGTTGTATATCTACTAGCGAACCACGACTCAGCGCCATTCTGAAACCAGGATTGGATCTTTGGGCCAATTGACCGAATTTCATACCTGCAATCATAAACTCCGGAATTATTAAATCCATTATTACTTCTAAAAAATTCCATATGAAACAAAAGTACCCTCAAGGAAGCAAATCTTCCCTTGAGGAAAAAAATTACCATTAAGGGAGCAAAAGTTTGCTATGAAATTAAAAGTACCTGAAAAAATCAAAGGTATCCATGCAGCTCTGTGTATTAGAATTGCGTTTGTATTTTACTCACATGCCAATAGGTTGTACTTGTTTGTGAATAAGTCCATCGAAGCGGATATGAGAAGAAAAGGCCCACTGGACTACCTAACTACTAACAGACAAAAACCTGGAACAAATCCAATACAGGCGTCAAGTCTGCATTGCAGGCTTGATAATTTGATAATTTGATCTAATTAATAGCAAGAATTGTAATTTATTTAGATAAAACAGTGATACCTACACACCGTAAAACTCTTTGTACTTTAAGATTGCTGAAAACGAATTTGAAAAAACATGAAAAAATGAAATATATCTGGAACATGTTGTTAAAAAGTTCTAAA
Source organism: Ceratophysella sigillata (assembly GCA_034693865.1). Lineage (NCBI taxonomy): Eukaryota > Metazoa > Arthropoda > Collembola > Poduromorpha > Hypogastruridae > Ceratophysella > Ceratophysella sigillata. The sequence goes on along the minus strand of JAQFXY010000735.1, from coordinate 15,683 downwards.
CAAATGCAATTCCTGACGCTTTGAAGAAAATGTAAATTATGATAAGTACAATATTCATCTATGCACTTTCCTTGAGAATAACTTCTCTGCGAGTCGCCCCTGAAGTCTAAACTCTCTCCAGCTGGATCAAAGTGGTGAGGACTTTGATCTGAATGCATGTCTTTTGTGTTTTTTGAGAAAGCGGCTCTGGACAGAGCAGTGAGTTCTCGCTCTCAGCATTCGTACACGCAAGTAAGTGATTTGAAAGGGAAACGGCGTTGAGGACAAGGACACAAGAGGCTTCCCAGCATCCATTTCATCCCACGCGGATTCGGGGAATTCAAAGTCCTGTCATTAGGAGCAGAACGAAGTACTATAACTAGCTGCCCAATGCTTCTGTGCGATAACAACTGATCCGTGTGCTATCAAGTCCGTAAGAAATTGAGCAAGTCACAACCATGAATTTTTCTTATTACGTTGAATTGTCCTTAGAAAATTAAGTTTGGGTTGTGAGGGTTGTTTGAAGAAGTCCAATTTTCTCCACTTCGAATTCAATGCACGAATATCAGAAGGAAGGAATTCAAAAGAACTAATCAGAAGCCAAAGGAAGGGTGAGATCGAGATACATGGATGGATACATTGAGAAGAGGGCGGATTGATGAAATAAGGTCGTTATATGTATTCCGCTGGTGGCGAGGAGGATGAGACTTCAAGAAAATAGATTACTTACAGCAAAGGAAGATCGTAACAAGTAACAAGAGGACAGTTCTCAATCTCGGTCTTCTTTGTTGGTAATAAATAATATAATGATTCAATCACAGACCTCCTACATAGATCCTAGACAGGATCACACAGCAGAGTAGCTCTTTTTGTTAGACCCCTTCTTGCACAGCATTAAACCTAATGCGTCAGCCAGCCTGTCAAGCCTCAGGTTTCCATTTACGTAATTGTTCATGGCTTATGTCTTTGGCCTGGCTTTGGTCGTAGATGAGAATTGGATGCACTCGTAAATCATAAGTGGACAACATAACGTAGCGGGCAAGTGGGCAACGACTAGACCAAACTTGCTGGATCATCAGAATTCTAAATTCTAAGTGCGGCTTCTACTCTAAACCGAAACCTGGAAAGCAGTGTATTTGCCAGGATTTGTACAGTAATTGTTGGCCGAAGGATAGGAGCACTGAATCCATATATAAGGCCCTTCTGGACTAACTAGCTCTAAGCCCCATCATTTACCATTTGTATTCACAAGTCTGACTAACATTAGTTAATTATGTCCTTGTGTTTGGATAAGAGCACAAATCACAACTGTCGATATCTTGTTTCTTCCATGTCTCATCACAGAACTTTCTCCACTTTCTCCCCCTTTCATGCATGCACTGATACATACAGTCACTTTCATTTCGACCAAAGATACAAATCAGACAGCAGCGGATTTCTACACTGAAACTCAACTTAAGATTGAATATTATCAAAGTCATTTCCAGAACGGCTTGATATGATGCTATTGTGCTGTGCCAGTCTATTAATTACTGCTACAAAAACTTGTGAATCTTCCGCAAATATACGCACATATCTGAATTAAAACGTAAACAAACTATGGTTTAATTGGGTGTGCTTTTTTCTACTTTGAAACTCACACATTTGTTTGAGTGCCAAAAAGCTGGTATGTAGCTGGAAGTGACTTTGACCCAAATACAATGATTGAAATCTCATTTTGGGTCAAATTGTAATATCTCCTACGCTCTTGTGAGCATTAGGACAGTTATTAAACTAGATTTTACATCAAAGGGCCTGTTAACGAGGATATCATTCTTGAAAATACTAAATGTACCATGTCCTGGCTTTTATTAAGTTTTCTAGTTGATGAGCAGCTAATTATAGTAGACTCATTGGACCTGAGGTTATTTCGACACGGGAGTTATTATTAATCTTCTCTAGCTTCGGGTTTACGTCTAATTACATTATTAGGTTCACCTATAGACGACTTGGAATAGAAATGTATTTTTCTCTTTGAGGATCCAACTCTAATCGACACTGCGGCCTCCGTGCTCAAAAAGACAAAGAGAACGGAAAACATTTGTAGCGAGACTCTGACTCCGGTAATTGCTTCCAATCCGTTTACTTGAGAGAATAAGCACCCGTCCTTCTTGCCTTGAATTGAAATGTTGATCTGGTGTATTTGTATTTGTAAATCTGGTGTCCTTTTAACTGAGTCGGCTTGTTTTTGTGAATAAACATTAAATGAGGAAATCATTCTAAAATATTTGATTAACTAAATACGGCCTCTTAGTCTTACTGTGATCTGTGATCTATCAGTTGGTAGAACTAGTTTGGGAAACATTTTTAGCGATGCGGTAAAGTGTATCAAAAATTCTGGGTTTCACGAACCAGCCATCAAGCAATTTCTGTTTTGAAAAACAGTAGGTATCCAAATACGTATAGCAACATTAACTAAACCACGTACCACGTCTACGAACATACGTAACACGTAACATAGATACGAACGGAACGTGTCTGCGTACTGCCGCGTAAACTCTCGTTGTAAGTTTGTAGAAAGAAAAATCAGACCTCGCTTTTCCGCGTGAGTGAAGGCGAGCAAAATACAGACTGTTTCCCAATTACGATGACCAGTATTTTTTATAAAAAAGGTTAAGACGTTGGGTTAGGTTGGATTAGTTTACTCCACCGTAGCCTTAGTTAATATGGCTTAGCCTAACCACAGCAGTTGTGTTCTCAAATTGAACATGCCGCATGTTGACAACATTTGTCATGCAGCGTATGTTTGAAACACTCTGTCTTTCAAGTCCCAGTCCCAAGTCTGCCTAAAGTTTGGTTAGGGAACGAGTGTTCCGTTCAGAACGAACCCAACTTCCGCTCCAAGGAATTCCTATATTACTATTAGAGCACGGAGTACTAAACACAATTTTCATCTTCTGCCCAAGAAATAGCTTCTTGTCAAGCCAAACTCTCTCCGCTTTCACTTCGTCGACTTCTACTCCTTTTAATCCCGAGCAGCACTGTCACGTGTGAAATCTTGGCTTCTGGATCTTCCTAATTGCTAAAGCTTTTACTATATTTCTACGTCAACCCTCATAGGTATGGAAGTACGCCAAATATACATGGAGCATTTAATTACATAAACGACAAGTGAAATAAATACAACGTCTAACGCAGACAGAAAGTTTTATGGACGGATGCAGTATTATTGTGTTTTCTTCTCAACACGTTGTGAGAAACTCTGCGTAAATGTTTGTAAAAAATTCAATGCAGTATAATAAGTATCGAAATAAGAGGGATGAGTTGGTGTACGAAAATAATGTCTCGCATAACCGGATTCCCTTATAACGGAATGAAAATCAAAGTTTATACCTCCAAAGCATTTTTATAACTAGTGACTGTCTGGTTGAATTTAGACATTTTGCCAAACAACAATATATAATTGTTTGTTTTTCTTTAAATAATAATTGATTTTTGAGCGTTTTGGTGGAATGCTCATTATAGATGTATTTGTATGTTTTTATGTTTCAATTTTCTAACCAAAATACATGATAGAAGCCATTGTAATTCCAAATTGCTCTATTTTTCCATCTCAATCTCTCTTATGTGCCTCAAAACTCCCAAATTCACAGTACACCACCGCCGCCTAACCAGATTTTCCCGGTAGCCGAATAGTTATCTCTAATTAACCAACAATTGTTCCATGGTTTTAACACTTGGACATATTTACTAACACTTTGAAGTTCGTCCCACATACGAGGATATCCCACTCATGAGGATCCCCTTAATCGGATACTACTGTATACGATTATTTGGAGTTGAAATTATAAATTACTTCAAATATAATTCACAGACTGTGATGTACTTTTCAGCGGTTTGTGAAAGTTAGCGCTACTACTTACTACAAGGCTTATTGGCTTTCCAGCCTCGTATTTCTCATCCTTCCGTATCCGGAAGCACCGAATTAGATTAGGTTTTAGCGGTAACGTGCTGTGAAGCAATTTCTATCATGTTCCCTCATCTGGCAATAAATCTCCCGATCGGCTAAGCCTATTTGTTTCATTTTGATTGGATTTCCCGTCCTGAAATTGGCAAACCACTTGAAACGTTAAATACGTTATTTCATGAATTTAATCCTGACATGTCGAAAAAAGTTTTTTGGAACGAAACTGATCTGAAGAACCAGAGATTGGAATTAGTTTCATTCGATTCAGATTTTGAGTTAGAAGTTAGAAACAGATACCATGCTACTCATAGGTCTGTGTCTGTTCACATTCTTACATAGGTTTCAATGTACAAACTCTGTATCTGTCTGTCTGTAGTCAAGCTTCCACACAGCAAACGATGGGCTGGAAAGCTGAGGAGAAATGTAATCATACGGATTTTGTAGCCAATCTCTTTCATTTTCGTATGTCTTGCTTGAAAAACAAAATTACAGTAAAATTTAGGAAGAAGAGATAAATTAAATTGAATACTGCTTGGGCAGCCGTTTTGTTAGTTCAGAAGGGTCTTATTGAATATGCCTGCCTGTTTGGATGGCAAGCTTCAAGACTTCACCCACGAATCAGGGCCAAGTACTGGTTAACAACTTGTAGGGAAATATGTATAAGTTGTGTTTTCAGCCCGTCAAACTGAAAAATTACAGAAACATAAAGTCAACTTCTGCTTGACTCAAAGTTTGGTTACATTTCACATTTTACATTTAACACTTGAATAATTCACATTTCATTGCAACGTTTAAAAAGTGACTTTTGGTTTCCGACTTTCTCGGTACTCAGCTTTCTCAAAGTTGTTACCGCCTCAAATCATGAAATGGATATTTTAAAATTCAAAGTCCAATAACTAATCTAAAGCCTACTGTTCTCTAATTCCAAATCAGACGAACCAATCAAGAGACGAAGAAAAAGCATCAGACACCGAGATAAATAGAAATATACTAGACAGACGTATAGAATGAATGATACAATGATACATACACCTCAGACATGATTAAGCTCGTTATACAGTAGGATGTAAAACTAAAACGAAATAATATAATCAGTGCAATATTTTAGCATTTAAAATGAAAATGCCAACTTATAAGAATCTACAGCAACTACAACCCTTCGGTTGGAGCTGGAAATCCTGAGGTAAGTTTTTAAAAATCTGCCAGTGGCAGCTAGAGACCAGAAGGGATTCATTCGCAGACATCACAATTACAGAGAGCCTCTTGCCGTTGTTGTTGCCGTTGAAACCTAATTGCTCGGAATAAAGCTGATACGCATAGCTTTACCCACTTTCTCACGTTTACTCCACAAACATATCAATCACTACCCTGAGCTTCCGACTCCGGCGTGAAACTAAATTAACAAGTATAAATGGAAGCAATATGTTTTCTACTTACGGAACAAAACTGCCTCATCAGGCTTTACCAAGAACGATTGCATATATTTACTTGTTAGGTGAACAGTACAAAGCAAAGCAGTGTTGCTTCACACTTTGTTCATTTTGAGTTGATTCATACGAAGGACCCCACGGGGTGACCTTTTCGAGAGGTCAAATAGTCTAGTTTAGGTCGTAAATCTTGTGTGGTGCCATTTGAAAGCTCCTGACTTGTACCTTATATATGCAGATTCCAGTATTAGAGCAGCAGTAGCCACAAAAACATTAACTGTTTGACGCCTCAAGTCCGTAAAGTCCTGGGTCAACCGAATTGCATATTTTTATTCTACAGCCCCATAGCTTTCCAATGATACCTTCCATGACACATGACCTAGTTTGACCTTTTGACCTATCCTGTACTTAGGGTAGTTTTCCTGTGCCAAAAGCTGATCAAGGAGGCGTATACTAAATTGCAGTTCTACTATGTACTAGGCTTTTCATCTAAACTCGATGGGCGATAGTTTCTCTTTCATCGTAAGATAACTGTGCCATATGCTTATGCTTACATCTACCCTTCTACATATTGTATCGTAGACCCGAGCAACCGAATTAAGGTTTTTCTTGGTAGTGAAGTGCGATCTAAGCAGTAGTAGCTCGACTGACTAATCTAATTCCCCGTTCTCCCGGTTCAACCAGGCTTTGAAGCAAGACAAGTGAGAATGTAGATATAAATAATTCTTCTGTACACACGTCGTCGTGCTCAGGAATTGGACCCACTTCCGATTCGATCATTTGTGAAGACTTTAGGTAGTGAGTGGAGTGGTGCATATGTACATAGTGACTCAAGGCCTCGTGGAGGCCAAAGCTCGAGCGGAAAGAAGAAAGCTTTCTTATGTTTCGCAACCCAGAAAATATTCAAACGAGATTTGGAATCCCAATCCAAATTGACAAACACCCTTTTTCACCCGCCCTCCTTTCTCTCCTGCTCATGCTGAGTGCTGAGTGCTGAGATATACGGATTTCGCTTTTGCAATTGAGTAAGGAAACATTGAAACATTCTTCCAGTCAGCTCAACAACAACGGAACCAGGTTTAGGCCAGAAGGGATCGTTCTCCGGCTTATCCCTCACTTTCCGAATCACTATCAGCCTCAAATCGGCTATTCAACAGCGGACGTCCTCCGTCCTCCATTAGCCATTGGTGTGGGGTATCTCATAGCAACACCGAAATCACGTATTTATTGAGGTAAAATAGGCTTGTGGTTGGTTTTCCTTGTACCTCCAGGTATGAGATTCACGGTGAGTACACAAACTTCTAATTGACCTTCTCTTGACCCCAAGGGTGCTGTTTGCCCAGGTTCACATTTGATCATGTTGTTTCATTTGTGATTCTTGTGCAAAAGGCAAACAATGCAACGTGCTATTTTGTGTTTCTCTTTAGCTTTCAAGTTTGTTGTCAACAACCCTTTTATGCACGTGTATCGGGTATATCAAAGCAACTCAGTCAGTACTATGTATAAATATATTACTATACATATGTACTTTCCTTTGCAGTAGTAGTGCTACAATTTACAGTTCTTCTGCAGTCAATTTTTCGCCAGGAATCAGGCAGTAATCATATCAGGCAGCAGTCAGCCAGCCAGCCTGTGGAAGGCAATCTGAATTTTTGCAAATATATTGTTTGATAATCCAGAAAACTTGCCTTGGAAATCAGGAGTTTAACTTATCATTTTGATCCTGAGCTGCCACAGCCAGCTTTTTTTTATATAAGATGAAAAAAGGGAAATAAATAAAATCCTCCTTTGAACAAGGACCAACGGCAGAGATGAAGTGGTATACCTATTGCACATGCAAAGTATATATTTACAATGCATTGCACACTTTGGTTTACTCAGCACTGGGAAGGGAATGTAGTGTCCAAAACCCCCGGCTGAATACTATTTACTTAAACTTAAAAAAACGACATAAGTATTTATTATTGTTATTGGCACTTAACAAATCGGTAAACAGTTTCAAACCTTCTTTTCAATCCGCTGTCAACACTTATTTACGTACTTAACTTTAGTGTAAAATATTTGTGATTAATAAATTAAAGAACTGGTGTGTTTTGGAACATACTAGGAAACCTTCTAAACAATTAGTCTCTCAATCTGAATCCAATTATTAAATACATAGTGGACTGTAGCGAGCGGTGACCGGTTAGATTTGAAAAAGTTTAAATGGAAACCTTTTGAGTACATGAACGGCAAACGGAATTTCCCCTTTTTTCGAGGTTTTTTTCCCTGTTTTTTTTTTCCAAGTTTTGCTAAGATATTTGCCATTCATGAAATTTAAAAAACTATTATGAAAAGGTTCGAGTTTCGAGTATGGAATTCTGCCTTATATGCTCAGTTGCTCAGGTATGTATATAAAATTCATTGTCATGTTTGTTTTTAAAAATATATAATTTTAGTATAATACCTATATAATAATTAATAATGTATATAATCTAAATAAAACGGGGGTTTTATCCTCACGATGACCTTATTTATACGCCAGATAAACAGTGCAAGCGACTCCGGTTATATTTTGCGACACACCGTTGAAATGGGGTTGTCGTTTCGTTCTTAGTTTTTCAACTTTTACTTTGTTTACCAGTAAAGCAATTTTTGACGTAATTTTAACCATGTAAAATTCTTTGCCAATTAAAGAGATATCATCATCATCAGGATTTATTTGATATGGCCGTAGCCCAATCAAGTGAACAGTTTTGTAATTATAGTTTAGTATATTATAGCGTAAGATTAAATTAGTTCGACGCGCGCAATTAAATTAAAAGTATTTTTTACAAGATATGAAAGGAAATTCTTAAGAGATATAAAAAAGTTGTTTGCCAATCATAAAAAATGTAAAAAATATTTGCCATCTTTTTTTGCCCTATAAATATTTTCCATTGGAACGTTGGTCAATCTGACCGTATACCTTTTTCTCTTAAGATTTTGAAGCTGACGCTGTTGCTTTGCTTAGTTCGGACAAACAAGACGAATCTGACACCGTATTTTGAAATTGGAAGTAGCACTTGTATAGGTTTAAGGCGATAAAAATAATGGGAAAATTCAATAATCCCAATTTACAATGATACTCCGAACTTATGACCAGTAAACGCCGCTGGTTGCCGGATTCTACGGAGCATTAATAGGAAGCATGGACAAGGAATGTCTGCACACGTTGCAGGAAGCACCATGGTGTCTTTTGGCCTAAATCAGTTTTTCATCCTCGTACATCCTACTCAAAGCAGTCTGCATTCTGCATCCCAAGAGTTTTAACGCATTTGCTGACACGTACCTAGCAGCTCGGTCGTGTGAGTGAAAGTGTGATGGAGTTACGAGGAAACTCCGACACCCGCAGTGTGAACTGAACTCAAAAATACATAAACGAGTTATTGGAATCATATTCATGCAGAGAGGCAGACACGCAGTGCTTTGCTGGTCATTACTACCGAGAGTGATTGATTACAAACTACGAGTACACGAGATTCAGACAGAATACTAAATTATAGAATTGTGTGCATCTTTGAACAAATATGCCAGACTTTTAATTTCAGATTATTTTCATGGTTTACAAACATTCTAATCTAAAAATGTTGGAGCATCTGTGCATGCTAATGAACAATTGGTCAGTTGTTATGGAAAAAAACATAATACCGCACTATGCTGCTGTTATAAAAACTGTCCATCAGGATCAGCAGTGGGCGAGACGTGGTCCTTATTCCTTGGAATATCAATGGGTGGCTCTAGCTCCTGTACACAAGTAACGCACAAGCTCTCTGATTTGAGATAATTGTTTTTTATAAAATAACGTTTTGAATCCTTAGAATCCATTTTTATCTCCTTAGAACGAGTACATATTAGTTCAAACCAAATAATAGTTATTCCAAAAGAGTGACCCATATTTGAAAATAGATTATGGAGCTACATAAATTAGCGCCGTGTACTGCAGGGCTGCAACTTACACAGAAACTCACGAACGCCCGTGAAAGCATATTGGTTTAAACAATCGCTTTTCACTTCGCATGGAGTGCTATTGCAGATGAGAAAAGCCCGTCACTTCAGTTTGTACAAAGGTTAAGAAAGAGCGTTAAGAGGTATGACGAAATTCCAGAAAAATTGCTATGGCGCATTTGGCACAAGTCAGGTCAGGTGGCAGTCTAAACCACGAGCCATATCAGAAAACAGGACATGCAAATATCATGACGCAAATATCACAACAGCAAAGACCGTTGCGGCTCGCTCAAGCTTGCGGATCAGAGAACGGAAATACTCAATTTTAAGTGTATGCCCTGAAACCTCATAAACCCCGAAATTAAAATTCCTCTAAAGCACTCTAATGCAATGGAAGTACCCACCTCAATTCCTACAACGGAAGGCCTATTCAGGCAGGAAATGTGGATTTGAGGAATGAAAGGGTTATGACATTTTGTAATATGAATTTTTTGGGACAGCGGGCACCGACGTAGCAGGAGCACATTGATGGAATCCTTCCGTATGTCTTTGACTTGGACGAAGTGGAATTGGCAATGCTTTGCATGCTCTTTGATCTGGAACTGGAATGGATGAATAAGTTCTCAGACATTGGCAATGTCCATGGAGAGCCACTCCGAGTCTCTTCGCAACGGCGGAGCAACGTAGAGAAAGTCCTTTTGGCCAGAAGAAAGAAATCAAAGAGTAATTTCCAAACCTCTCTTCCTAAAAATGTTTGTGGGAGAAGGAAATACATATTTTTGTCTGTTGTGTGTGTTTGGACTATCAATTAGATTCCGTGAATAAGATTGGAAGGCGTTGAGAGGCAGACTACTGACTTTTATGTTTCTTCTGGGATGAATTACTCTGGAATCCCAAGATCATAAAGTCCTCCGTCGGCTCCCCGCACTCACTCTCCCAATACATTACATACTATATGTATGTATGTATGTAGGTACAGGCCGGTTCTACGGCAAATGGCACATTTCGAGTTCAAGTGGGTGTTAACGGAAGCCTGCGTCTAGTGCTGAGGGACGTAGTGCCGCATATTGTCCAGATGATTCCGTGGGTAAATACGGACCTAAAATAACTAACGAGAACTAATCCTATGCAGCTGCACGAACAATGTACTGATTCCCAATGACTGCTACTGAACTGACGCAGAACCAAGGCGACACTATGATTTTACGTATACGGGGTCATAGGCCAGTCCTATCTGACGGGTTTCAGTCAAATGGCATCGTGCTCCAGTCGAGGCTAGACGTAATACTATTATAGCTTGGTGGGTAAGTGGATTCTCAAGTAGCAAGCGAATATAATATATTATTGCAATAAAAATAGGGAAAAGAGCTTTCTTCTTTTACGCTCTCGGGTATTTCATGCACTTAAGTATTTTTATATTGCCCAACTGCTTTGAATTTTAATCTGAAAATACTAAGGGTCTGTACCACAATCCAGGGGCATATGCCGAGTGGCTCACAGAGAAAAATCAAAGAAAAGCATTCGGAACGCAGTTCTAAGAACTTCGACGGATACGGAAGCAGAACAAGCGTCAAGGTTTTTTCTATTTTGTGAAGGCAAGTCAACTCAGTGGGAGCAGCACTGTATCATATAATATACCTGGTCTGGATCAAAGCAAAATGTGTCTTATTTTCTTCCGTACACGCCTAGCAATGCTATTCCGGTCCGATTCACGTAGTATTAAAACGTAAATTGTGTTCTGTTGCAAAGCTCAGGGACAGAAGCTCTGCTTAGCCCAGAAGGCGGCTGAGTTATTGAAGCCCTTTGCTCATCTATGAAAAATGCACAGATGCACAACAAATTGGAAATCGTGAAGGAACTTCACATAGCATTTTATTGTCATTTCGTGAATACTACATAGTAGAGTGACTATTGGAACCAGGTTATATTCCCAAGCCCGCAATAGAATCCCCTTAACAAAGGAATACTCTGGGATACAAAGGGCCCAAGTGACTTCTGCATTCCACTACTAGCAGCCCCGTGCTATACTCCAAAGCACGTCTTGTCTCTCTGGCTCAACTGTGCTCACCAAGCCACGAACGAATCGGGAGATTTATTACCACCAAGCAGAATGAAAGTGACGACGGTGACTCACACATACACAGAGAGTGGCTAAGCTTGATGTAGGTTAAGCCAAGTCCTGGAGGAAGTGCCGCTGCCTCTGAATTCATTCCCAAACTCAGCTGTTACAATGGAATGTGGTTGGGTTGGTAAGTAATCCGAGGCCTGGCACAAGTTCATTTGTCATTCCGTTGTCAGCTCTCGCTCTATTTAGGATCAGTGGCTGAGACGTGGAGATGAAGACGATGACTTGAGATTAGAAAATCAAAAAGGCCACAATCAAAGTTTTGGAAAAGGGAAAAGAACAATGGGACGAGGTAGAGCTCAAAGCTTCCTTTCCGCTTCACCGCTTTCTTTTTTGATTTTCTATTCAATTTCCCTAAGAAGTTCAGTTCACTTTCACTTAACGGATTCCCAAGTCTCTGCTTATCTTTGGTAAAAAGGAACTTCGTAAACTTATGTCACCTCCACTTCAGGGCCTGCTCTAAACAGTTCGGAGATTTTAGTGGATCAACTAACTTATAACCCTGAGAAAATATTGCTGCTAGCATATTTGTTTTATACGAGTACCTATAGAAAGTCCAGAGAGCGACGCTATTAATTACCATGTCCTTTCACCACTATGACATTCACACCGAAGCTCCAAGCATGCTTTCACTTTCCTAACTTTTGAATTTCTTGAAAAGATTCTTGATAATGTATGTTTTCATTGAGCCAGATGCACTTTTGTGTATCTTACCCTAACTGCCGCTGGAACTTGTAGTTGACGAGGAGATGACGATGACGATAAAGGCCATGTGGTAAATATTCCACGCTGCACATATGCCTGCACGAGTGCGAAGTACATCACCACCTCCACCACGCTTCGTTCAATTTCGTGTACACATCCTCGATGTACGTATTCCTGTAACTCTTAATATTCAGTACAACATACATTTGCAAGAGGAGGCATCGACTTGTAATTTTTGGATGCAAGTATCAAAATCTGACTGTTGCAGGTCGGGATCAGAAAGTTAGTAGCCTACTATACTAACAGGTTCGGTTCGGATAGAAAATTGAAAATTATATGTGCGTTGAATGGTTATCGTATCATAATAATGTTGACAAAGAGCTGATGTTAATATGCTTGTGCCTTTTGACACTTTTCATAGTTCTAACAGAAAATACACCTTGTGCATTGTCATTTTGTAAGCTCGTATTTACAGGCCGAGCTTTCTCGTGGTACATAGAATAGAAGGAAGAGACAAAAGGTGAAAGACGACAGGCAGACAGGAGCATCCCGTAAAACGGATCTGGTCTAACTCACAGAATATTCCCACCCACGACGGTAGTACAAGAGTCAGGTGCTGATCATAACATGTCTCTCGCAGAACCGGTTCTCCCGAATCCACAGATCCGGAAAACCACAGAAAAGTTGACCAACGTTTTCTGGTTTTGACTTTTGACCATTTCAAATTGTAAACAAATTCCTGATTCTCAACTCCGAACGCTAGCACAAAGGTTGGTTTCCATTCATCCGATCATAATAATATTGATGAAAAGGGAGCACTACTATATATAATTACCACTATGCAAAGACCTTTGAAAATGTAACACACACAATTGACAAGTGTGCCATGGGCGTGCGTGAAAACTAAAACTTCTCTTCAGTTCGGAATTAGCCAAAACAAAAGACATATCATTAAGACAAAACAAAACAAGAAACTCTCTAGAAACAAATACAATTCCACATTTCTAAGCTCAACTAAAGCCCAACAATACTTAGAGTTAAAATCCCCTGGATTTCCTACGAGAATGCCAGAGGCTTATTGGACAGAATTTAATATTCATTTCTATTCTGTAGAAGTGTAACAAATAGCAAGTTTTCCAGAGTTCTATGTATTTAGATTAGACTTAAACAAAAGCCTTCCATTCATTGTCAGGCTACAATGATGCACTGTATATTGTATTCAGACCTCCTATCTATATACCATTTGTTTGGGTATTATTGGATTTCAAAAATTATAAATTACTACCAATGTACTGAATACGTTGTCGAGTTGGCAAAATAGTTCTTCGGACAGATTCAGCAAATCCGCTCATGCTTGTCAATTAACAAATTGTAGCTTCTAAAATGAAGACTCTGCATTTTGGCTCGCGATTCGTGAACCAACGGGTATAAGAATCATGGAGGACACACTCGACCCCGGGACAAGCCTTAACTTGACCCAGGAGAAGGGTCAAAATGTCAAATATGACACTACTGTTTTATTAGTGATTGGCGTGCTAACGAGTAATTTTCACCTACGTGGCTGCAAAGTTCTGTTAGACGAACTATTTAGTTAAATAAGCTCTGTGAATCCTCAGAACATCTCTGTTCATGCCTGCTCTTCATATTTGCTATGTTAGAGTTGGAAGCCTTGTGATTTGATTATACACTGAACAATATCAGATTATTATGCATCGTATAAACGAACCTTACTTTATATTCAAACCGTTCTATTGTTCTGTCTTTTGATTATCGACTGCTGCGGAAGCGGAATCGCCAAACGATAATATTCCGCATTTTAAACATACATTCCAAACGAAAGGACAACCGGAGGTCCTTAATTCCAAATGTTAGCTCGTTGCAATAATGGAGCATATTGCTACATTTTCAGTACTGACTGTTTGGAAATAATCAAACCGAACAAAAGTGAATGTTTTATGCACTGATCTGCACACAAGAACGTGCCAGGAAACATAACACATAACCTACGAAGGAAGAAACAACCACATCTGTCATTATTCGTAAACCATTCATGAAAATGTGCGAAAATGAATGTAACAGGAAATAGGCATTCAGTTATCTTCGGCCAACTTGGCAGTATCTCGATGTTCCTTTCCGCACTAAGCAAGCATTATAAAATGTATACCTACATATCGGCTGAATTTGTTGAGTCCTTGATTGCCAGTAATTTTAAATCAGGTTGCGTATCGGATTAATTCAGGCGAGTACTGCTTCCCATCCCATCTTTTGGAGGCATATGCATATACTCACTTCTGATGTAAGCTGTAAGTTGATTGCTTGTTAGTAGTGGGAAACGGCTCAATTTGTCGGCGAAAGCATATAGTGAAGGAATAGGGATATTAAACATTAAACTCACTCAATTCAGTTAAGACTCAGAATGCTCCGAGAGGACAAAGAAAATCCAATTATGCTAAAATAAATACCTCCGCTCTCCTATTGGTATTTGTATAATGTCCGTGAGGAAGATGGTACGGAACCGGGAATCTGGATGCACTTATCACTAATATGCCATAGTCCTATGGGAGAGCCTCATTAGCACTATGCAATCACAAAGAAGGATAGGCCTGTCCAACATAACACTTCTGGGAGGTGTTTGAAATTGTCAGAAAATGTAGTAAGAGTTGGAATTGCATTTTTATTTTCGCTTAGTAGAGAGAAACTAAATTTTAGTTTCTGCCACAGAAATTCCATTTTATCTAGTTCACAAAATAGTTACAATATTAATCATTTCAACCATAGTCAGCAATATATTACTTACAAAAGAAACAGCGACATTTAGTCAACCTAGCTTTCAGTAGATCACTATGCATATGTAAAACATATTCGCCCGTTTTATATTGGGTAACAATTTCTTATAATATGCAGTAATAAATAGAATAATATACAAATAAATAATATAAATATAAATAGAATAATACAGTAATAAATTAGTTATACATTATACAACAAGGGAACTAATTTTGAAATTAAAAGACTTGCAAAATTAGCAAACCACTCACCACGAACAGTAATACGGAAATCAATAATGACGCGAATAGTATTTTTAATGTATTAGAAACTAATTACCCTAAACTTGAAAGGGTTTTGAGTCTGAAACGTTGAACGCTCCACGCCGAACTAGAGCACGTACTTATAACCAGTTGATACTTGGTAGGACCTGCATGTCCTCGTGTAGCACGTTTTTTCTGCACAAGAATACACTTGGGAAGATGGTAATAATATTATAATGGCTCCCTTTCTCAGAACAACCGAGTCCTGCTGGGTACAGACAATGTAAATTGAAACAAGAGAGGTGTATTTATTGTATTTTCTGAAATATAGGCGACAGGCTTTGTTTTATAAAAATGGAATTCGGAGTCGGCAGATCAGAGATTCGAGTCAATGATGTCAATTTGGGAGAAAGCGAGGAGAAAGTAGGAACCACAGAGTTCTGAAAAGCCACAACCCCCGCCCGTTGGGCGTGGGTTCTGGCGGTGTTGGGTGTATAGATAGAGGG
>JAQFXY010000734.1:0-18107 GCA_034693865.1 Ceratophysella sigillata | reverse complement strand
CGATGTCCCAATTCCTTACAGGGGATTTTCAACAGAATAACCTTTGCGGGATCCTGATAACAGATTTCTAATCGGGCGTACAGGACGTATGGACGTACAGACAGACAAGGTTATCCCATAAGGCCCTTCAAGCCTAAAAGGAAAGTATGAAAAAAGGACTCGGCTCTTGCCTGGCCTGACTTCCTTTCTCCTCTTTCACTCCAAATTGCATGGAGCCTTCAATTTCAATAGAAAACAGAATGTGAGTGCGTATGGGATGTGAGTGTGCATGGAGATTTGAGCCTTGTTATGTTCAAGTAAATACAGTTTTTTTTGTCTCCTTCTTCCCTGGATAAGTTAGTGGTGGGAGGTTGAGGGCTTTTAGCTTTAAGAATATCAAATCATTCTCCAGAGGAAAAAACGCTTTCTGCCTGCATTGTACTGCTCTGTTCTGTATACCGAATTTTGTAGAGCCTTTGTAGTACATGGACATAAATAGGGAGCAGACTAGGTAAGCCAGCCTCATGTGCACAGGGAAAGATGGTGGAATTTGGGGAATGAAGAGTTGTAGCCGAATGTCAGTGACAGTCCGTGTGTGTACCTCGAGCGGGCTGCTGGGGCTGAGTTCTCCACACTACGTAATGCATTATGTTCTTGTATGTAGTTTTTGGGACTAGTGGGAGCAGTAGTGGTAGGGTGCCATAATTTAGGGGTCGTATGCTAATGACGGTTCAAAAGGATTCTCACTCAAAAAATAAAACCTCTCTCCTCCTTCCAGCGCTTTCCCAATAAATATTTTCAGGATGCAACCGGCATCTCTCCCATTATTCCCTGTCCTCTGATACATACCGATATAGCGGACTCGAATCCATCCTATTCCCTCCCCTCCTAATCCTGAGAATGGCATGCTGGAATGAGCTGCTGGGGTGCGGGGATGACTAGAATACATGTATTTTCAAAATCATGTTTTTAAAATAACGTATTTTGAGCAGTTGAAGTACCTGATACTTTGTATTTTGACCCAGTCAGGCACAAAATAATTTACACTGAAAAATAATGTCGAACCAGTCGTTTTTGCTCTTTTTTCAGTAAATTTTAATCTTGGTTCGATGTAATTATGAGGTGGTGTGTTTTATGAGTGTAGACAAAGTTTTTCGTTATAAAATAAATATTTTACTATTACATTTTGTTATTTTTATTTTTTAAATAGTATTTTAAATACACGAAATTGCTTTATTTTGCGTTATTTTGTATTGTGATCGCAATCTGGATTTGAAATCTTTTGCATTTTGGGGAATACATTGTTTTATTTTGAGTATATTAGCAATATATAAATATTTTTGGACACAAAGTATTTACATGTACTTTGAATATTTTATTGAGTATTTTGCTCAACCCTGGTTGGGGTGATGCAAAGGGAGTTTCAAAAAGCCTATTTTTCTGTGGACAGGTATCATCAATTAACAGAGTGCTCCGGAACCTTTCGACTCACAAAGACCCGGGAGAGGGTCTTCCGCCGAGTATGACCCAGGATCAGGAACAAATTGCTCATGACAAGCTCCGCCTTCTCGGAAGTCATCAGGGCTGGTCACGGAGTCAGTGGTATGCATGTAACAACTACTCCATTGGGGGGAACGGCGGGTTACGGAGTCCAGAAGACAGCAATGGATGCGTCACTTCCTCATCACCTGTGGACGACTATCTGGGCAAAAAAGGTCAGTGGAATTCCACCTACTAAACTATGATATGTTCAAGTTCAGCTCACTCTGGCAAAGGCTATACACAGCATTGACGACAAAATCGCAAAGTGCAGACACAAAATTGGCAGCAGCAGAATTCAATAGTTCATTTCAGGTCAAATTGGCAGCACAATGCTTGCATACTAAATGTTGGTAGTATTACAAAATCAGCATGAGGAAAAAACAAGGAACATTGACTATATTCATGAACATGGTCAGGATTGTCATAGGAAAATCTTATTATAATTGAGTATCATTTCCAAATCATTTCCATAATATTTGCGTATAACAATTTTGGCAACGCCCTAAGTCTGATCGACAAAACTAACAACAAAACAACAAAATCAACAAAAAAGCCGTCAACACAATAAAAACCTAAAACGTTTTACCTACGCACTCCATATTGATAAGACACTGACCAAATGTTCGCTGAATGCCAGTCCATAAAACATAAAAGTGTGAGGTCAGGAGTGCTTGATCAGCTTCATCCGTCATTCCTCAGCCATAAGTTACAAGTTTGTAAGTTAGACATTGGGATATTCTGGACAGCTCATAACTCAACATAATACGATCTGCTATATGCACAAGAACGTTCATCCTAAACTAAAATTACAACCTACGCCTTTTAACTTTCTCGTCTTCACTCCTTTTAAAAATCTGCACCCACACAAGTACTGGAGAAACGTAACTAAAATCTCAATGAAGAAATAAAAGGTAATGTTATTACGTATAAAAAATTTAAATGAAATAACAGGAAGTGATCTGATAATTCTCTAGCTAATTTAGATATCAACTGAAAACTTTCCCACTGTTTCATTCCTAATCTAACTCGAGAACGGAGTTTTATGTAGTGGGTGTGGTAAATAATTTAAAAGTCCAAAAGTGATAAGAACAGAGAGGATATAGGCTATGGCCTATGGATAGAGTTCTAGGCAATCTGTGGCAGTTTCTCTTCCTACGTTACGTACCTTTGCTTTGGTAGGGAAATAGGAGATCTACATTCATACATTACAGGGAATCTTGTGATTTGATACTTGGTTCCTCGTGAAAAGTTTTTAGTTGGAAACAAAAAGTTTACTTTTAGTATACTCAAGAGATAGAGCGAAAGACAAAATAGGGAAATGTGCATAGAATACGAAGCAAGTCTATATTCGGGCTGTATTTAAAGCTTATAGTCCCGAGTCCCGATCCCAGTGTCACCCTCAGCCATTTCCTTTGGTTCCACACATGGAAGTATGTTATTTCAATTCAAATTGAGCATTTTCTAAACATTAAAAGTTTCTTGTATTTACAAATATTCAGAAATTCAAATTGCCATATTTAAGTTAGTAAAAATTATCTGGGCAAGAATGTGGTCACTTAAAACCTAGGGGAACTAGCAAAAACATCGGAAAAGTTATCGGGGTAAAGTTTAGCTTAAGGAATAACATCTGAGCATTACCAAATCAAGTATCGAATAATTACAAATTACAATAGTTATGATGTAGATTTACCTTATAAGAGTCGCCCATGGTCCACTATTATACCTACAAACAGAATTGACACGTACCTAAAACTATGGATCTCGACTCCAGGATTTGTTTGAGTATGATTTTACTATTGATTTAAATTTCAAGATCATTTAATTACTAGTCTAATAATTAAAAATCACACTCATACGATTGTCTTGTTTTTCTACCATTGTCCTTCTTTTTTTTTAGCAGAGGCATTCCAATATAGCCGTACTTAACATGTCAAAGCTAAGAATTTGCAAAATATATATATGTAGAAACAAATTGGGAAGTAACCCACGAATCAGTACAAACCACTGGAGCCAGGATATGATTCCCTGTCAGTTGACCGAATTTCATACGTTCATAAATGTAGTATGTAGCATATACCGTACACTGGAGAATTACTAAGCTCGCTAATTTACCTTTCATAGGTTAGAAACATGTTTACCAATTGATTACTGCTTCCGTTGCTTTAAGAGACACTATTATATCACCTTGAAGCTTAGGATAGTTTACCAAACTTCAAAGCCGGACACATAAGTACATGCATTGATATAGAGAAACACGAAAACATTAAACCGGTCACAATCAAGGACACATGATAACACGTCCGCCCAATTGTCACGTTACGGCGTCAATTTGAAGTGCATGCGCAGGATCGAGCCACGAAAGCAAGTAAAAGTGAAAAGGGGAGAAATGGCCAAAACAGCAATAATCATGCTTGCATACATTTGAAGCTGAAGGAGAAAGTATGTGAGATAAGGGAAAAATGCATCGGCATCACTGATACAATGTCCGTCATATTACCAGCCTCGCTTCTCCTTCCTTTCATGGAAACATGATGAGTTTTTGTAGCCGAATAAAGTTGCATTGTCTGTCCTCCTTCTCGCGCTCGTCCTCCAGATCTTATCTCCTTTATCATCATAACTGTGAGGAGAAGTGGAGACGCGTATGGCGAGTGCGTATGGATGCATTTCCAGTTGCACGCCGTGTGCCTGCTCCTCGAGGCACGAGCCACTTTTTTATGCTCTTCCCTCCCTCCGCAGTTGAGTCCAAATGGGTTTCTATTTATTTTCTGGACTCTTGTTGTCGGACCTTCTTGTCTGGCTGGCCGAGAGAGAGACAGGGCATGGACCGAAGAGGTTTTTTGAAAAGAGAAGTGATGACATGGGGTTATATCCGCCTATCACCGGCTCCCATCCTTTCCGCCTATCACCATCACCCTTCTCATCCGCTCACTTATCGATAGGCCCATCTCATAATCACCATTTCATTCCACATTCTTGTCATTCTATTCAAATTTGGGCTCTTTTTCTATTTTTTATAACTTCAGTGCGTCGTGCCCTTCAGTTTACACGATATTATACATAGAACTTCTTGAGATTTGACCTGTGTCGTAGCAGAGATACAGGTTCAAATTGACTTGTTAGTGAAGAATCCACAAACAATACACAGTTTCTATTCATTTATACCGAAACTCTTCCATGTTATTTGCCCGACAACAATATGCGCGACAACAATAAGCCGACAACAATAAACGCGACACTAAAATATGCCCGGAAAAACCCAAGAAAAGATTAGAAACCATTCATCTCTCGTTCGTACCTTATCTTATAACCTAACCTAAACTTACCTAACCTAACCAATCGAATTGAATGGGATTGATTTCTAACCAGAGTTAAATGCAGGTTTTTGTCGGGCTTATTGTCGTGTCGGGCATATTGTTGTCGAGCATAAGGTGTCGGACGTATTGTTGTCGGACAAATGACGTACTACGTACAAAAACTGTGAAAAAGAGTTTTTTTTTGTTTTTGTTTTGCCATTCCGAGGTAATGCGAGTGACAGCTTTTTGGCCTTTAAAAACAATTTTCACCTTGGAAACAAAATAAGACAGTTTGAATTAAAAAACAGAAATGAGAACGAGGGAGAACTTTTGGAATTGGAATATTTGTAAACAAATGAATATGAAATGAATATGAAAATGAAATGTAAACAAATAGCGTGATAATGTGGTGGCTCCTGATCCTGACACAATCCTCCTTATTACAGCAATATTCTACCAGTTTAGAATTAGGTTCGGAAGATCAAAATATACTTTCGAAAAGGATGAGTTTCTGAATATTTCTGAAAAAATGCCGGTGTTCTACGAAAAAGTTTCATTTGGCAAGTTTCCTCCAAAAAGTTCCTAATAATGAGCTTGTTCGATTAAAATACTTTTGGCCAACCTAACTTAACTCCAAATTATAAATTCAATCCAATTACTTGCTATCTAGCCTAGCCTAACTGAACGTAACCTGACAAGACACACAAGTCCCGTTCCGTATTGAATAACTGAACACGACAATTATTGGATACTTTCTTTCTTTTTGCTACAATTCGGTTAATTAAGTTAGTACTATTCAGTATAGAGTCCGACGGCTGGGAAATCAACGTGTGTTGACAATCTAGTTAAATTTTTAATTTAATTTTTTTTGCATGAAACTTTATCGCAGATGATTTTTGAGCTATAAAACATTTCGCCATGCCAAAGGGATGCGTGTGTAAATAGTCTGAGCAGAGCTTCTTGTCGATTTGGGACGTGTTTTTAATGAGTGTGAGAGTGGCTGTGAGTAACTCTGCACAATTCCTGTTCCCTATTGGATTAACATCTTTTGTGCTTGACAAGGAAGTAAGCGGATAAATTGAGTGTGGGTCCAAAGGGGAAGGCCGCTTGGTTGAAGGACTGACTGGGTTTGTTGTGCGTCCAGAAGAGTCCCTTTCTCCGTCCCTTCCATTCATTCCCACCTATTCACACATTATTATTACACGACTGTTAGCAGAGAAAGGAAGATAAAAAAGCGTATTTGAAAGGCCTGCCTGAGCATGATAGCTTCCTACATATATCCCCACACGACACCCCTTTCTTCCCTTCCAAACTCACTCACTTAGTTAGCATGGGAGATTACAATGGGCGGTTGGGAAAAGAGTTGAAAGGGAAAGGAGGGAATTGTGAGGTGAGGTTCATTTGTTACTTTTTCTAATGCGGACGACGTGTGAATTTGTACAAGCAAGGGTTTCGGAACGAGAAAATTTATAAATTGCTAGTCCTCACCCCACTACTCCTTTATAATAAGGACCTAGTGCCAACTAACAGTTTGGACATGAACGGGTTTCTTTTGTATTAAGCAAAAAATTCATTGCAAATACGCTCTGGATTTTCGGCTGACTCATCCATCAGCCATCACTGATTTCTTGTATCAAGTTTTTTTTTCAAATTTTTAACCTAAGAATTGTAATGTAAAAACGTCTAACATTTTTTTAATTAACTTCGAAATATTTGTCAAATCAATTGGAAGCCGAAAAAGTTTGCTTTCACTAGAAAAGTTCTCCTTCTACCCGTTATGACTTATCACCTTTAACTGAAAATTTTGACTTTTGACTACAAGAAGGTTAGGTTAAGTTTGCCGAAAGTTTTCGCTTATTTGTAAAACCGAAATAAAAAGGTTTACATGATGTATATTTTACAGCCCTTTGTTACAACAGGGATCCGGTGAAAACTGCGATTCCAAAAACCTAAACGCAATGAAAAATTTGTTTAATCCGAGTTATGTTATGTTTTCCGAACACATCGTTTGCTAATTAATGAAACAAAGTATATGCACCTCATAACAGCAGCATTTAGATCACGCTGTAGTTTGAGAACTGTTGCGGTTTTCGCATTGAAGCGTTACGGCGAGCTTGCGAGCCATTTGTATTACGGGGAATACTTGAGAGCTGTCTTCGTAATTCAGAAATTGGCAATCATTTGACAACCAATTGATAGAAAATTCAATGCTATCTGTAATGTTAGTTTGGATATCAATTCTCAATGCAAAACAATACAAAATATTGGGTATAGGAAACCAAAACGGAGTTCATTTTTAATTTTTCCAGTACATTTGCCAATTTATAAAAAGACGAAGTGTTGAAAGAGGAAAAGCCATAAACCAGGTTGAGGTTTCATTACGTGGCTGCTGGTCGTGAGCAGCCTGACAAACTCCCATTTGTAAATTGTAAAAAGCGGAATGGGAAGAAGTAGTTGGTATTCACGGAGCGTTAAGTTGTTTCCTTCCTGGATCACAAAAGGCTGGAGTCTCTAAGGCATTCCTGCATGGGTCCTTTGGGAGAATAATTGATTCAACGACTACACATGTTCATGTTTACCATTTGGGAACCTCAGGTCCCTCCGGACCCTTCTCTTCGTGTTGTGCTCAATTGGTGATGATCATATAATGATTAGGAGGAAAGTCAAGCCCTGGCCTGGCTCCGCTCTCGACTTCAGCCGACCAGCTTTATTTGTTTCTAGTATCATTCCCTCAACAGCCTTCTTCTCGAGCATCTATGTATGAGCAGAGCAGTTGGGCCGAACCCCGTTCTGTCAGTCTGCTTGACCTTTTTGGGAAACTGTTTCAAGAGCTTCTTCAGAGAAAAATGAAATTGTACTTGAGCACAAACTGGGGTTCGGAGGTTTGAATATAATGCCTGTGTGGAAATATCTATGATTGAATATGGAACTACGAGTCACTTTACCTTTTAATGGAACGTGCCTCTCATTGTTGTCCTTACAGCTCTGACTAGGTACTTAGCCCAAGCACTTTCCAAAATGAATTAGTAAAATGGTGCTAAACTGGGCCGGTTGTGTTGCGTTTCAATAAACAAATTCAGATTGGCATCAACAAAGTAAACTGTGTAGATAAATTCGGTTATCCAATTTTGTATACTGTGCCTTGTGCGAACCAATTTAAAGATTCATTTCTGGTACGCATTATATTGAATAATAAAAGATTCAAGTACACATGGTTTGAACAGCAGGGACAATAATAGAAAAGCGGAGATTTGGAATTCTTATTTTTTACCCCAAAAATTCGTATTCCCAAGTCCCTAGTCGCCCATTTTACCTTAATCGGGCAATTTCATTCCCGGGAATGGTCTGTTACTGTAGTGCAGCTACGCAGGCAGCTCTATAAGATTAGCACTAAATTCTCTACGTTTATCCGTAATTACCAGATGGAAAGCATAAACAGCATAAGTCTTGCAAATATATCTCCTGGGACTGTGTGCATACAATTTATAAGATATTGTACTATGGAAACTTGAAACTTGTTCTCTGCAATATTAAATGACCAAAATTTCAATATTGTACAAACGATCCATTTATTTATACACAAATCACAGGGATTTGCAAAATAAGAGGCTTGTTTTCCAGAATATATTTAAAGCGTTGTTTATTTTGTGATTAGCATTATAATGCCAACGAGATGTTTTTATAATGTAAATGTAAGTAAAGAGAATTTTCATATGTCACACCGATAGGATCGCTCCGTACTTCCTTTGATGAAAACTCTATTTGTAGTAACGGCTCGGGACGCACGCTCGCTATTAATGAGATTGGGGATGGGAGAGCAGATAAGGAGTCCATGTTCCCAATTTTCATTTCTGCTTTGAGAACTACATGGAAAATGGAACTGAGATAAAATAACATTTGGTAATAGGAGAGACCTCTGATCAAGCTCTGTGTTACACTACACCGTTCTGTCAATTTGCTCAGCTTAGACCAGCCGAGTCTTATGGGATGTGTCTCTGCCTTTCGTCACACTGGGGTACGGGTTTTAAATTATAAGTAATCTGAATTATTTTAAGCTTTGGCGTGATATTGTTTATATTTCAGCCTGCCTAGCCTAATGGTTGGTTTATGTTGTTATAACGCAAAGAGTCAAACAAACGAAGATATTTACTTGAAAAAAACATTAGCTAACAGCTTGAAATTTTGCAAATTCAGGAGCATGGGTATGTATAGCCTTCTGGTCCATGGGGTCCAACAAAATGGTTCCCTTGCCAGGGCCAGGAAAAGTTCCCTTGAATTAGGTAATCCTATTAAAATACTTTCGGTAACCTAACCTAACTAAATTATTATAAATTTCATTGAATGATGCGATATCTAACCTTGCCGAACCAAGCTGAACGTATCATTAACTTTTTGAAAAAACTATATTCCAGGCAATTTATCGGGAAAGTTTTTCGAACGTAACTTATATATGTAGCAGAGAACGATAAACTCCAAACTGCCGCAGTCATGTTTTTCTCACCTTTTCCATTATTGACTTGTCTGCTTGACTCGCTCATTGTTGTGCTTCTTGTGAAGGGCCGTATTTGAGCCTGACAGAGAAGAACTGATATTGATGATGGTGTTGAAGTTGAAAAGAGAAAGGAGACAAGCGGAGGAAGGGAACTTCCTTATCTCATTCAATTTCATTCATGATGGACCCACACTGTTATTTATTGAGAGATACGGCCACACAATGTATTTATGGCGCAGCCACTCTATACGACTTCATCTTTTACTCAATGACTTTCACTTTATCGCCATATAACTCTCTACAAGAGTTGGATAGGTCCGTCTAGCTAGGCTATTCGGCTCATAAATAGTCAGGCTTATAGATCGGGCTCCGGGACCTGGACTCTTCAAGGGTTAATCTTGTCATTATGAACTCATCGCATGCAATACGTAGATTTTTATTTTTATTTGAAATCTTCACAAATTAGGCAAAATTTTCCGTTATTTTCGTTCAAAATATTTTGAACTTTCCGGTCAAATTTTCGGAAATAATAGTAACATCAAATCAGACATTTTAGAAATATATTAGTTGTAGCGCTTAAATAATCAGTAGAAGTTAATTAGTGTTGGCATAGCTTACAAAGTGTGTGAAGTGCCTGCTGCCCAATTGATGCTATGAAATCGGAACCACTGACCTAAGGGCAAATATTTCTGATCGCACATGATTTATTATCACAATGTAGAGCGTACGCGGGCGCGGTTCTATGTTCCCCTCCGTGAAAGTAAATATTAGCTCATCAACTTGCGTTATTCGTGGCTCATGCGGACTATTGTAAACAACAATGAAATATTAGGTTTTTAGTCTGAGTGTGTATAAAGATGTAGCTGCTATTACGAGTACATAATGTATTGCAGAAGTATTACGCAGTTTGCACATAAATCTTCAATATCATGCTGGGTCGCATGGATCCATTAAAATATAGATGTTTCCAGTTTCCACTAAAAATAGGAATTGGATAGGTTGTCATATTGAGGCTGAATTGAATTTCTAAAAGATCTTGAATTTGAGCGTGGAGGCCAGGGATCCGAATAATGTAATACATACGCTGAGGATGTTGGGTGATAGTGTGGACGTATTTGTAAATGTGAGGGCATTTGAGCAGAAAGTGAAAGATTGTCACTTTGAGAGCCGAGCCGAGATGGAAGATAGTATTATATTGTTGAAGAAACAAGGTTTTCAGTTCGGATTCGAACACAATAGGGAGGAAAATAGAATAATAATATAATAATGGGAAGGACAATGAGAACATATCTCGACAAGTCTCCCAACTATTGTAAACGGTTTGTGGAGACGAGGCAGGGCGGAAGGACGGGCTTTTGAAGTGTACGGACTCCGGCCCCATAGTCAACATTTCAATGGGAAACACCAAAGTCCGAAAAGACCCTTTCCACCCAAACGCATTAGCATTAACATCCATGAAATTGTATTTACACATGTAAAACCAGGAGCAGAAACCAGAACTCACTCCGTTTTCTCAAACAAGTCCAATGACAGATCCATTGTGTTCAAAGTTTTTCCCTGTATGTCTTAGTTAGGCCTGTACGTTCTCCGTCTTGTCAGCAGCGGAATGAAAAGGAATTATTCCCTTGTACAACAAATCACTGGATTTCGGTCTTCTACTCTGTTCCATTCAAAAATACAAACAAGACCAGGACCATTATTCATTCAAATCTCTCCAACATTATTTCACTTGTGTTCTTCTCACATGACAATACATAAAGCCAGGCTGAGACTCTGTTAAAGCTAGCCGGCGTCGCTCGCCTTTCATCCATCTAAGTACACCGCTGCTGTAGTCGACTTACTGCACGAAATACTGCCTTACCTGCTTCTCCGCAAAACTGGTCAGTAGAACAATAACCGCATAACCAAACACAACAGCACAACAAGGTCCGAATCTCAAATCTATTAAATGGTGAATTCCCAAGGGAAATATTCATAATTCACAACGCACGTGAGACGCGGTTACAGAAATCTATTAACATTACCTATACTAGTCACTATACGTGCATATTAACTTATATGCAAAAGTTGTTTGAGCATTTGTACATTTCTTATGAATTTAGCGGAATATATATTTTCGCAGATATATTCGAATAATAATTACAGTTTCCAGGAGCTTTATCACAGTATCGTCAAGTGGCTGTCATGTTTCATGTTGTATGACACACAAAGCATGTGACAAGGGTTAAATAAATGCCGCATTTTGTTAGGGATTTCATAGTTTGACACAACATTTACTTATTTTGTAAATTCAATAAACTTATTTGGTCTGATTTGACTGACTTAGGACCAATCAATTCAATTCAAATTTTAGTATTTCAGTATCAGCATGTAAAATTAGTTAAATCCAGAGGTGGTCTGAATAATGTAAAGCGAATGCAGTACACTATTTGTGAGCCTGAAACTCAGTAGGAGATTATGAAGAAAAGCATTTGACCAATTCCCCCGTCCACGTCATTCTCTTCCTCAACAAAGACATTTCCGACCTTAAAGTATTTGGACTGAGGTTTCTAATAAAGAGAGTAACTCTGTAAAGTGACTGTCCTCAGTCTCCCAAAGCAAAAAATAAAGTTTGACTATTTTGAGGATTCTTTTCTTCTGACTCGGCCCAAACAATTCTTTTGAAGAGTGAACTGGACAAGTCGACTACGGGTTGACTCTATGTTCATTGTACTTGTATTTACGACGAATGCTTCACAAATCATGATCTCTCACTCTCAATAATTTCAGTGTCATAGCGTGCGTAGGTGCATTACTGTATATGTTACAGTGGTTTTTGTGTTATTTGTCTAAGGCTATTTGCATATTTTAATTGTTTATTAAATTAAAATAAACCTTAATTATTTGAGTGCCACTATGTATGATGATTTGACATTGGTATTCAGTGATTGTAATAGCAACTCACAATTTCAGTAAACTCTTGAAAATAAAAATCGAAAAATCAACCACTGAGCGGTTTTCACATGTTTGAGAAAGAAGACTTAGTTGCAACATTGAAACGAGTCATATTCTTGATTTTATGCATAGTTTCTTACACCAGGTAAATATATCTGCCCAAAAATACGATTGCATTCCTAATAGTACGTAAAGTTATTTTTATTTGGAGGGTGGATCTACCCGTCTTAAGATATTTTGTACTTTGTTGGTCTAATTCGACGCTAATTCTTGGTGATATGGAAAAACGGCTTGTGACCGAGCCTTAGGTTTAGCTGACCAAGTGCTAGAAATACAAGCAAACTGTAGCATATACTTAAGCTAGTTATGCAATTGAGGAATACACTCCTCTGGGCTGGAGTATCACTCGATCCCAAAGAGCCTAAACCACTTCCCTCCATTCATTGGATTGGAAGCGGGAAGTGAATGGATTGGGTTTGAGCTCAAGCAGTCGTGGAGTCTGTTGGTTGAAAGAAGTTGAATTTGAGTAATAAATAATAGTGTGTGGAGAGGAGAAAAGAATTGAGTCATTTAAAGAGACGGCACA
The DNA here is from genome assembly GCA_034693865.1 of Ceratophysella sigillata. Classification (NCBI taxonomy): domain Eukaryota; kingdom Metazoa; phylum Arthropoda; class Collembola; order Poduromorpha; family Hypogastruridae; genus Ceratophysella; species Ceratophysella sigillata. The sequence goes on along the minus strand of JAQFXY010000734.1, from coordinate 5,281 downwards.
AAGGTAGTCGTAGATCTTCTCACAGGATCAACTGAAGGAGGCACAAGGAAAAACGGTTTAAATGCCACATACACTTCTTCCTTCCTACTCCATTCATATAATACACAATTCAGCTCTATTTATTAGGGACCAGAGCAAAACGTTCCACGAAAAAGTTCCCTGCGAACTAATTCCCTGTGAATAAGCTTTTGCGATTCAATTACTTTGGGAAACCTAACCTAGGTTTTCTATTAGAAATCCAGCCCAATTTACACGTTAGTTAACCTAACTGAACGTAACCAGACCAGAGACCGAATAGGATTTTCTGAGGGAACTTTTTCGCAGGGAATTTTCTTCATGGGGAAAAGTGATTGTGAATCTGGCTGATATTTTTCTCTCTCTCATTCTTGTATGTGTAAGAGTATGAAAGTGAAAAAGCTGGTTTTCACTCTGTTTCCTATACGGCCTGAGTACATGGCCATATTGGATCTGGGTTGGAGATTGTGAGAGAAAGGCGCTTTCTCCGTGCATGCCCTAGCCTCCAGCCCGTCGTCCCGAGTACCTATCATAGCCTACAAATTGAAAGTCTGGCAAGTTTTTAGTTTAATTCTGACGTGTTATTTGTGATTGTGTGTGTATGGGAGAGAGAGAGAGAGAGCCGAGTAGAGTTTTATCATGAGTTTCTGCCTGAGTGAGAATTGCTAACGGATTCCAAAGTTTTTGGGCAAGGGAGAAAAGGACGGAGGGTGGCATGAGCATCAGGCTTCCTCTCTCTCAATGGAACCTGTTATCTCTCTCCGCTCAGCGGCAGCGGCCTATGCCAGAAAAGGCCTTTCTCTCCACAGTAATGCACCAGCAGCCAGCCCAAGCTCCAGCCACCAACTCCAATCCAGAGTCAACACACTAATATGTAGTTAGGCCCAACTACCTTATTACCATCTAATGTATTTATGGAACCAAGACCCAAACACACACCACTTTCTCCCCACTACCTACTTCAGGAGAAAGGCCTCTTAGGACCAATAGGCAGATAGGGAAAATTAAAAAATGTGTCCTAGGCTTCAAGACACACAGTTGGGAAAGTACGGCTGTGCCAGCCTATGTCTATGAAATACAGAACTGCTAAGAGTCAGTTGGTCTGCCTAGGCTAAAATTGCAAACTGCAGTTGACGCCTCTGGACATGTTTTTTTGGGCTGAGCTGCCTTGTTCTTAGCTTCGCTATTTGCAAATAGTGTTCGTGTAGTGTTGTTTAGCTCAATTTTTGTTACTAGGCAATAGGCAATGTTGTAGCCAGAGCACTATTAGCATAACAGGGATTTTCACTAATGCTACTACATACAGAAGACTATGACTATTATACATTATGCACTTGGTTCAATTTAAATACCTTCGTAAACAGCTGAAAAAAACACAGGGGCATCTTACAAATTGCTTTTTAGGTTCCAAGGTAGAGCATACTTTGGCGTAGCTATTTGTAATAGAGATTTGCTATCTTGAACGTGTAGAGCCAGTTCACTCGATTTTAGTTTTCAAAAATGTAACTTACCTTCACACGCATACATCTTGATCAAAATCCAAGTAGTTACCAGTAGCTGGAGCACTGGAACTGCAGCATGTTCCATGTTCCAAGCGCACAAGGAGCCCAGAGTCTGGAAACACATTTACAGTATATTTCATGCACGTCTGCATTCTCTATGGAATGTATCATATAAATTGAATTTGAGAAAAGATTTCCTGCTGGTCTGAGTGGAGTATACAGTTGGGTACTTCGCACCCGCACGTATGAACGTCTTTGATGCATGGAAAAACGAAGTCTCAATATCCTGTCACCTCTCTCGTCCAATTTCCAAACCAGGAATTGGAGTTTCAGATAATATTCTTCCAATTTAAATGTAATATGAGCACATGCATGCACAAGCATTAGCTACGCATTAGTCACACCTCACCATCCAAGAACCTACTTACGAAATGGAAATACAATATAAATATGGGTAATCACTTTTACCTTTAGGCCGTCTTAAATTAGGTTCGCATATTTATCGGATATCCGATCCACTGTTACAATCAAATAAGCTCAAATTGCAATTGCGGATATGTAATGGAATGACGTACAGCAGAAAAGAGAAAGCATCACAGGAGCTAGCAGGCAAACGTTTGTAATTCTGAAGAGAAAGTTTATTTTTGTATTTGGATTTTGGATGTCTAGTCTAGAGCGATATTATGATAATGGTTCTGGCATGGCTGAGGTAGGAGGACGCCGCTGTTATGAAGGCCTGGCACAGGAGATTGGAGCCGCAGTAATAATAATATTCTTCCAGACGGCATGTTCATGTGAAGGAATTTGGGCGTCCCCAGCCAATTCCGCACCGTCAATTCATACCCTCGAGTATATGTTGTTCACAGACGCTATATGTCCATTTAAGTCAGGAATAATGATATAAGTTGAGGTTAGGTTGATGAAAAGCATGAAAATACTTTGTAGAAATGTGAATAACTTGAGAATGGAATTGAACCCAGCGCAGCGCAGGAGGCGTAATTGAGGATGAATTTATTTTTGGAGAGAAAGGTATAAAAGTTGATGTTGGATGATTGTTGCAGGAGCACTTTCGGATAATGGAAGTCCTTGTGGAGACAATAGCTCTGTGGCCTCTGAGAGTCCGGCCCCCATGGATGACCAGGCCAGACTCCGACTCAAACGGAAACTTCAGCGGAATCGAACTTCCTTCACCAATGAACAAATTGAGAGCTTAGAGAAAGGTTCGTGAGTCTCAGCCTTTCACTCTTAAATCAGGATTAGGGCTGCTCAAGCCACCCTCCATTCAATTACTGATTCTCTTCCTTATCACCGAATTAACTAACTCTCCTTCGATAACTGTATTCAAGGGAGCTTCTATGTACAATAGGCCCATGTGCTATGTAGAGTTGAATGTATTACACACTTTGTACCCACGCCACAATGTTTTCGCCCAATAATGCCTGTATTGTATTGCACACAGCCCTGCAGAACAGATTTTACTAACAACGTATCCACTTTGTTAAGGTTAAGAAAAATATCGGTAAAGCCCACCCGGATAGTTACACCAGTTTATGTTCGGGCCTCTTGTCTGGTTTAGTTATCGTAACCGTAACGTAAACTAACCTAAAACATAACCCCGCCATAGGCATAGCGTACAAAACATAATAGCGTATTAATGGTATAATGTATTGATGTGGGTACAAATTGTGTATAGAACAACTAGCACATGTTTCAGTTTAAGAAGTTCCTTTACGCAAACTGTTCTAAGTTCTAACTCTAACCGCACCCGTCGTGGCTCTATTTGCAGAGTTTGAGAGAACTCACTACCCGGACGTCTTTGCACGGGAGAGACTAGCTGGGAAGATTGGGCTGCCGGAAGCTCGGATTCAGGTCTGGTTCAGTAATCGACGGGCCAAGTGGCGGCGGGAAGAAAAACTGCGGAATCAGAGACGTCCGTCGACGGAGCTCCAACAACAACCCCAGCCTCCGCCAACACCTTCATCTCCGCCAAGACTCATCAATGGAAACACCTTTCACCCTTCTGTCTATCCCATCCATCATACCACCCATCACACCACACACCACGATCATTACGGGTAAGCAACCCAACTGCAGCTCTCTGTGGTATTTGTCAAAAGTAAAGGTGAATATAACGAAGTTACGCGTATTTGAGCCAATTAGGACTGTGACTTATTTTGTGCATTTGGAGGATGACTAATAGTGGTATTTTGATGTAGAATCGGATCCGTGGCTCCATTCACAAGCTCAAATCATGGGAGCATGATGTCGAGTACGCCACCGGGCTCTGGAATCGGAATTACGTCCAACCACTGTCTCCAACAACGTGAGGGACATCACGGAGAGCTCCTTGGCTCATCTTATCCCTGCATGACAAGAGCTCATCACTATGACCCGCTCGGACTCGCTTCCACATACTCCCACGCTCCACGACCTGCGGACCCATACCAACCGCAGTACTCCACGTCAGCAGCCTCAACCGGTATGCCGTCCGTTTTAATTAATTATTCGTAGCCAGAAATCTGAACATTCTGTTATGTATAATTGAACAAGTGTATGCAACCTGGCTATAACTATATTTATAAAGATTCGACCCCAACGTCTGAAACGGCCGCAATAATTGAATATTGTGAAAAAAAAGCGAAATTCTTAGTATAAACTTGCATGGATTTCACAGCCCAACTTAGCCTGTAATTTCAAAATTCCTCGGAAAAGTATAAATAGGTATAGTTCTAACTACACAGAGAAAAAACAAAGTTATGATATAAATGACTTGTGCTATGGTTTACAATACAATCCACGACTTGTATATGTCTGTACTTACATTAATAACGAAATTGCCTAAGGCTTTGTGGCATTTCATTGATATTTACCTTTTTAAATACTCTGCAGGACTAATTTCACCCGGCGTTTCGGTCCCTGTCGCCGTTCCTGGACACTCTTCAGATATTCAGTATTGGTCACGACTTCAATGAAATCAAGGAATGGGCAACGTCAAGAACTAAGACGCGCTTGAGGACTATTATGGAAGGGAATGCAAAGTGATAACGACTAGTTTATAGTATTATACGTATGAATGGATGTTCTTGTCTTTGTCAACAGTGTTAATTGATACTCTAATTAAATTATTGAAATCCAAAAGAACGATTTGTTTTATACTGAACAACATCATTTTAATGTAAATCTAATATAACGTATTCTCTTGGTACTGTTGATCTCCTAAGGTCCCCTCTGTATAATTTAGTGTAAAGCCTCGGGATTTAAAAGTTAAGTTTCAGGTTCATTTCCACAAAACATTTCATTCCGAAGCAGGGTACATAGTGAAAAAAAAAATTGTAATTATCAAGCGTGCATATATGCAGAAGTCCTCAACCTAAAATTGGAGGTTTAGGTTTGTATAAACTATTTATTTATAAGTAGTTACATTTATCAGTACAATAAGTTAAGTCCCTTTTAATTGTGTCATACCAAAGGTGTGATTCTTGTACAATATATGTAATTCGTTTAATATAGTTGAGCAACATTAAGTTTTAACCCTCCCTCTAAACTTCAACTTTCAGTTCTTCTGGGTTCATAATACGGTGAATTCACGATTCGGTTTTAAGTAGTCACTAATTCGGGATTGAGAAGAAATTGAATGGTTCAATCAACAATGATCCTGAAAAAATTACTCCCAAGAAATTCCCCGTGACCACGGGTGCAAAATCTTCCATATCCGATAGCCAGGCTCGGAGGAAATTTTTGCCGAAAAATTAGAGAGAAAAAGA
>JAQFXY010000733.1:0-18146 GCA_034693865.1 Ceratophysella sigillata | reverse complement strand
CAGATAGGAGCGTCTGGATTTTTAACTGAACTGTACATAGGAGAAAGTGGGTTCTCAATTTTTTATGTAGTTAGGAGGTTCTGGCCCTTCAACGACGGTATGTATTTCACTTGCACTCCAGATACAGGTTAGAATGTTAAGTTCACTAAGTACTTAATCCATTCTTGTTTCATATTGGTGTGGTTGTTTGCCAAACATCAAGTGCAGCCAAATAAACAAGTACATAGAAGTAGGGAAACGTTAAACTCGGTCTAAGCAATGATGTTATTCACTGGATATAGCTTAGCTTAGATTAATGGTTTACTTGTTACAATTAATATGAACAATCACTACAGGATTCAACTCATTACCCATATCTTGTCAAGCCCTGAGCTCCATAATTTATAATTTGAGAGTACTTAACTTTGTGTAAGCTTAAACTTGGATTTAGTTCTGAAGAGGTTCAGATTTGAGATTAGAGAATTATTGGAGTGTGGTTCTGATTTTTTTTTTCTGTTTTTTTTTGCTAAACTTTACCGTTTAGAGTTGAATATAGTCGTCTGAAGGTGGAACAGGAAAGTACAATTAACATGACCAAAGTTCTCATGGTCAGTGAGCACGAAAGTAAAGATCGTTACGCCTTTCGCTTCGTACATTGTATGAAAAGCACAGTTATAAATAACACACTGTGAGTGATGTGCATTCTTTCCTCAGCCAAGATAATTGGGAATTGTGACCCAGACCAGACTTGAAGGTTAATTAATACGTAATTGTGTATAGAACAAAAGTTGGATTATATTGAACGAATTGTATTTATTTTTTTCTCTGAGTCCGACCTAGTTCACGCTGACTCCTAAAGAAGCAAGCAGTTATATAAAGTTAATTATCGTATCAGAAATAGAGTAAACAGTGCAAGAAGTATTAAACTATTTCTTATAAAAGTTGTATCAGAGTACATAATGGCTAGTCCGGTTGTAGTTCACAAGTGAATCAAATTGTGCGTATCAATCCCAGCGGAAGACATGCAACATGCAACTCCACTAATTAATTAGCTACAGTACATTTAAAATCAATTCACTTCACAGTTACATTTTCAAATTTTAGCTGTCTTAAGCGGGTTTCTACAGAAATTCAGTAATATTATTTAAGACAATACGAAGAGACCTATTCAGTAACAATGCTCGAAAACTATGTATTGAACCTTAAAATTATTCAACAAACAAGAATACTGATATTAATACAAATGCCTTCTTAGATCCCAGATGATCTATAAGTAAACATATAGTAACTTTTTCACAAATTTGTAACAAGTTCAACCCGTATCTCAGAGTTTACTATTAAATTGTTCGGGACGACGAGAGAGTTATATGGGAAAAGTTTGCTCGGAAAGTTTTATTTTTACCCTTTATTGGGGTTAGGTTACGATCGGTTAGTCTAGGCTATATTTAGATATTAAATATTCGTGTCATAGGATTGAATTTCTGAAAGTTAGGTTAGCCGAAAGTTTTTAAACTTATTCGAGAGGACTTTTGCGAGGAACTTTTTCTATGAACTTTTCTCGTAAGTACCTAAAATGTAGTTGGTTCCTACCTTATTGCCACAAGTTGAGCGTGAACTTGGACCATTTCATTAAATTCTTTCTCAGTCTTAGATTTTGCCTCACTCCTACTTGTCAATTTCAACAACGGCATTCCTGCTTCTTCAGACACCGCCGCTGACATTCGCTTACTTAGTGTGTCGTACGTGAGTTTTGGATACTTTTCATGCTCGGGATCGGGCCGGTGATCCTGGAGCCTCTCGGGCAGGGTCCGGTACTTTGGTTTCTTCTTCTTCTTTCCAGGCACTTCATGGTAGTTCTTAGCACTGTAAGGCATCCAGTCAACTATGTTGAGATCTTTGGACAGTCCGGGACTGTTGTAATTTGTGTCGTATTTTGGAGGAGGTCGAGAATTTGCGGCATATTGACCCACGCTACTACTACTGTCTTCGTACGCTGGAGAATAGGACTTAGTTTTGGAATAATCGTTTTCGTCGTAGTCATCCTCCACTGGCTGCAACTTGGGCCTAGTTTTCCGTTGTTTTGGTTCCCGGTAAGGCTTACTTGGCGTCTGATAAAGATCCATCGACGGTTTCTCATCCACGTTTTCTTGTGACGTCTCGGCGCCAGAATTGTCGTATCTCTGCCCTGGGCTGTTGTAAGAATTGGAATTACCATTGTTGTCGTTTCCCGTGGGGTACCGGTATATATCTTCTTTGGGCGCATATCGATCGTGCGGTGGGTCACCGATGATGGGCGGCGGCTGGCCATATGAACTTTTTGGCGGCCCGAAATTATGCATTGGCTGGCCAAAGTGCATTGGCGGCTCGTACGATCTAGTGCCGTACTGGGGGGCTGGGGAGGTCGGGGCATAGTTGTAGTTACCCTGATTCTGACCATTGTTCCTATTGTTATTCGGATTGGGTGGTATATAACTTGAACTCGGCGTGGCATAGCCGCCAGTGGGTGGGACGTAGGTGGGAGCAATGTAGTTGTTTTGAACTTGTGGTGGGGCCCGGCTCGTAGCAGGTGAAGTCCAGCGATTTTGAGCTGGGCGGCGCGGCGGTATTGGATTCCAGGGTCCTTGATTTTGATTTCGAGACGGAGTGCGCGTTGTTGCAGAACTCCATTCCTGGTTTGGTGGCCTGTAGTTAATTCGGACGGTTGGGCCGTAGGTTGGTGGTGGATGGGTAAAGGTTCGCGTGGTAGAATGCGGCGCTCCATATGCGGTTGCTGGAGCCATTTGAGTTGGGGCTGGGAAGCCACCGCCGCCATAATACGGGCGATTTGCAGGCGTAGCATAATTCTGGGTTACTGGAGGTATTGGCGGAGCACCGTACTCAGATGATTCCGTCGAAGTTCCGGTCGGTTGACTATAGCTTGGACGTTTTTGCTGCTGTTGCTTCCACATATTTTGTTGCTGCTGTTGTTGTTTCCACATATTTTGGGGTGGTTGTGGTTGCGGTTGCTGCCACATGTTCTGTTGTTGTTGCTGTTGCCATTGATTTTGTTGCGGCTGCTGCCACTGATTTTGTTGTTGATTTTGTTGCTGCTGCTGCCACTGATTTTGTTGTTGTTTTTGTGGTTGCCACTGATTTTGCTGTTGTTGCATCGGAGGGGGTCCAAAAATTGGCCCGTATGAAATGAAGGATGGAGCGTATGCTTGTTGCTGAGGCTGTCTGGAACCACCACCGGGACGCTTACCATTACCACGTCCGCGTCCCTTGAATTTGTGCTTACTGAAAATAGCTGAAAAATTGGGTAAGCGGAACTTGGATTGCTTGGTCTGAGTCCGTTCAGTAGCCCTGGGACGAGGGTTGGGCGTAGGCCCTGGCCAACCATGGGATATTGTCTGAGGAAGCGGATGTGGTGGCGGATAACGGTGCTCATCATTTCCATCATTTGAGAATTTTTTGAACTGCCAGAGCGTAAACTCATCCTCGCTCTTTCCAGTGGCGTCCTGACCGGAGTACGGCGGTTCGTAGCTATTGTCACTCAACTGATCGTCTGACACGTAGTCACTGAAACACGGACACAATTGCTGTAGGAAGAAAAGCACTACGCAGATATAGGAATGCCTTATTTTCCTACCCATTTTAGTGTTCACCAAAGGATTTCGTGTTTACGTGGTTAACTGTAAACTCTGTGTGATGAGCAGCGTTGTTCACAGAGCCAGTGATCAAATTAGACTGGTAGTGTGTGTCATAACCTGATTCATCTCTTCGATAAAATGGCCCAAGAACCACCAAAATCCGCTTGGTGGTATCAAGTGTAATGTTGTTTTAGAGAACTGAACCTTGAACAGTTTTTATAAGTTGACCCAGTTGGTCGACTTCAAAATACAAAAGTGAAATGGATGAGAAAAAGTGACGTCTCGGTTGTTTTAAATATCCTTTCGAGCAAAAAAAAATTAAGTGTGCGGAGGAACAATGAGGAGAGCTTTATGAAAAATAAAACAAACCCAAAATTGTCATAATAATGAAACTGAAGACTTCCTTGTACTATTTCACCCAATTTACTATGGTCCTTTTTTCTGAGCCTTTATTGTACTTTATCGTGTGTGACCCACACCTCAAAATAACACATGTACATGTGCTTATGTTACCGCTTGCTTGCCTACTTCGCTCGAAACCGACTTGCTTGTAATATTGCGAATAATTCAAAAAGTCAAAAATATTTTACTAAGTAACCTCACCATTGTAAGCCGAATTTAATTCTCTTTCAGTTGGTGCATTCCATTTTTTTTATTCGATATATTCTACAGTCCTTTATTCAGGCTTTCACAAAAACATTGCATTATGACATATATAAAAAAAGTACAATCAATTAATATTTCGTAAGGTTGAATGCAACAGCCGAAAGTACATAAAATTCCGCTTACCATGTCGTAAGTAATTTGTTAATTAAATATTTGTGAATAACCTCTTGATTTCTTGGTTTACTCACAAAAAACATTAAAAATAATTTTGCTTCGCTAAAGCGGAGCGAGATTTTGAAACCAGCCGTAACATACACGCTCTTATTCTTAACCGAACCCAGAACCCATTGCTACGCTTTTTCGTTTAGTATAAGCTCTTTGGGTTTTAATAATAATTACACCTCAATAACTTTCATTGTATGCGTGTTACACACTTATTATACCACTGCTTCTTCTCATGATCATCATCATTCCCACTTTTGCACTCAGCCCATCCCAGGTGCTCTATTATTTATATTTAAGTACAAGTATTATTTATGCACAAGACCTTCATCTTGAACTTCTCGTCATCCATTGCAGCCAAGCGGCTAACTTCGTACGTGACGGATTTTCTACACTCATTGTTTCAAAGGTTGTAATTGCTAGCATCAAGGCTTTTGTCACCTTTTCAGCCTCCACTTTGGAAATATCAACAACATCTTTGTGCTTCTGCAGATTCCAAAGAAGATGACAGAAAGAGAGAGTGCCATAATAATTATGAGTTTGAGCTGAGCTTGACCGGGATTAATTAAATTGCTGCGCATTTTGGATCGTTTTTTTACAAAATGGTTTCCAGATGCAATTCTATACGGTTCTACCATTAATTTAAGGTTTTAAAAAAAACATTTTACGGAAGCGAGTTTGGATGAGTCCGTGACAGATGTTTAATCCATTGTAGATTTTAACCTTGTACGGTGCATACTTATAAATTATAAATAATGTAGCTATCCATTTGGTTCGGTAGAATCTTCAGTCCGGATAATAACTTGATTCGAGCTATCTTTGATTTTGGATTGCCGTGAAGCGTGGACCATAAGGTTCTAATGTTGTTCTGATATGAATATGAACAATGAGCACAAATTTTTAATTTAGGATGATTAGCATTTTAACCGCTTCAACCTGCTACCATCGAATCCAACCGAAACAAAGCAGAGCCACGGACGGTGATAATGGCGTGAATAATATTATGTAATTAGAATATCAACCGTACACTACTTTACAGAAATATTTAAATAAGTGACAGATAATGCAGTTACTGTGTGACGAGTTACTATTATGCATTTACTTGGGTGTGAGTGTGCCACGCCTTGTCGTCCTCATATTATGACAAATATAGAGATTACTTTAATGTGGATATTTCTGTCAGACGTGTTTATGCATGATGTGAAAACATATAATTATTCATCGTTTGATAGAATGTCTATAGAATTACAATTACAGACAGCTATTAGAATTGATAATAACAATTGTGTGAGAAATGGAAACTGAGGTGAAAGTTAAAGTGTTTTCCATTTTCAGGCGGTTTCTTGTCTCGACAATTGTAAGCGTCGTTTATTTTCAAGTTTTATGCGTAGTGAAAGTGAGAATGGTGATCACTTGTTTTGTTTTTTGTCAGTTGTGTTTAACGTAAAGTGTGCCGGCAATTGGGTAGGAACGGAATGCGAAACGCTCCCTCAAACAATGTCAATAATTTTCAATTCAAAGACAGACAGATTCGCTTGAATGCATACAGACATTGTATATATTTTTTATTGCGTCTCAGAGTGTAGAAATTGGTATTCAGGAATATTAACATTGGTTTAGGAATTAGATGCTTGAGACTTGCACTATTGTCCATAGTCTATTGTAGATATATTGATTATATTTAGTTATTAAAAGTATCCGGTTAATATTTTATGTAAAATAATAATAACTAATACTGTATGTATATCGTAATGTGTGTTTATAGGGAAAAACTATGACAGACAAGCAGAACAAGAACTGAGACAAACTATACGATTTGGTAGACTGAGTTGCAGTACAGGAATGTTTCATTAGTAAATTTAAATTTAAATAACCATTGCAAGCACTTTGCTCCCATTCGTTCGCGGTATTATTTGCTGTTTGTATGCATTTCGGACACCGAGTCTAGCCTTGCTTTAATCAAATTAGTGTCAATGTAAGGTACTAATGTGCTTTAATTACAGATCCAGATTACCGAAGACGCGTCCGGGTTCTTACAAACTTTGTAAATAAATTGAAACGTTCCTGACTTCAATCAGATGTCCACTTCACTCACAGTATGAAGTGCATACTTATTGTACGTATGTATTCGTAACTAAAAGTTCGATTCGGTCTAGCTTCTTGAAAGTATTCAGGTTAAATCACATAAAATCACTGAAAAAGTGCACGAAGCACATTTTCCCAGCTTCTTGCAATTTACAATGTAAGTTATATATAAAAGAATAAAATTAATACATGAAATGGCTATTAAAAGTCCTGAAAGTACTTCATGTAAGGGTCTTCTAGTGCTGGATGAGAGTCTCTCCTAATGACCACCCCGATGTCATTACTATTGGAGTCAACCGCAAAGTAGCGCGTGTCCCCAGAATGGCTCAGTTTGGGAATATAGGGCGGTGGAACTTGCTTCATCAGAATTTCCGTCCAATTAGTTGTGTTAAACCAGAGATGCCGCTTCACTTCACTAGGCCCGTTCCTCAGACAGCCAAGCCTTCGGGTCAAGTCAACCTGAATCAATTTTCTAACCAAGTCCTTCAACTCCTTGGAAGTGTAACTTGGCTCCTTGTATCTTCCCGACACAATGCACTCGTACGTGAGCATCTTGTTCTCTCCCTTGTGGTAGAACGGCGTGACGCCGGTCACCATTTCGTAGATCAAAACGCCCATAGCCCAGTAGTCAACTGCCTTACTGTACGGCTTCCCCAGAATGATTTCAGGAGCAAGGTAGTCTTGAGTTCCGCAGAAAGTCCAGAGCCTATTGTCCCTTCCTAACCTTTTCGTATATCCAAAATCTGCTAGTTTCAAGTAGCCTGTCGAGTCTATGAGAATATTCTCTGGCTTCAAGTCCCGATACACCAGATCAAGAAAGTGGAGGTACTCGAGAGCTAGCACGATTTGGGAAATGTAGAACCTCGTATGAGCTTCGCTCATGAGAACTCCCTTATTTGTTGGACGCTGTCGCTGACGCTGAAGCAGGCTCCAAAGATCAGCCCCACTCACAAAGTCCATGACGAGGTATAAGTTGGTCAAGTCTTGGAAGCTGAACCGGAGACTGACCAGAAAAGGGAAGTTGGTCGCTTCCAGAATCCGTTTCTCCGTAAGAGCCTTCTCAATTTGTTTTCTCTGAACCACCATCCGCTTCTCGAGAACTTTGAGAGCATAGAACTCTCGTGTGCCTCTATGTTGAATCAGAACGAGCGGCCCGAAACAGCCCGAAGCCAGCTTCCTATGAACCTGGAACTCGTTTATTGTTGGGCGGGGGTGTGCGGGGTTTCTGCTACTACTGGATTCCCATTTAGTTTCAAATTCCAGTTTTGAGCGGATGTACCATTCTGGCGTTCCCACAGAGTTTTGCTCGTAGCTCTGACGGCTCGAAGTGGTTGAGGAACTTCGGCTGGAGCTCGGAGTTGGGATTAGTGAAGATTCACTTCGACTTTCGGCATCTTCTGGCAATCTAACGCCGAGCAGTTGAGCAGAATTTACTTTCTTCGGCTTGGGATTTTTCTTCCAGAGAAAAGGCATCTTCGTCATTTGTACATTGGAATGGGGCGCAGTGGCACGTGTCACTACTTGTGTAGCACAAACAAAACTAAGGTGTCTTTGAAGGCTGCTAATCGCTCGAAATCAAGCAATCAATCTAAACTACATAGGCACACTTATGATTTAACAGCACTACAATGTTGAATGTGTGTTATGTATCTTTATCACTAAAAACAACACAATGTTTATCCAGAAGAGCTGCCTATCTTCTTGTTTGGAATTAAATATTTTTTAGTCAATTGAAAACTTAAGTGGAATTTTTAAAATCCACGTCAATTAGAATGTGCTTGCCTCTTGATTCCCAACCTCGTATGTCTGATCGATGTAGCGAGCAATTGGGAACTAACTGGAGGTTTGACATTGGATTATCGGTTATATAAAGTTTACAGTAGTGCCGGTGGATGTAGGATAGGACAGAATCCTGGAGTGATTCATTGATTCCATATTCCATTATTCTATTCTGAAGTTCAGAGTTCAGCATGTAAATGACACAGGAAAGCAGATAAGTGGTTACTAGTCGTTCTGATGATAACCGAATAGCTGGTATCTAGTAAGTAATAGTCTGACCTACGTCATGTCGCTTTAGGAGGCTTGAAATGCAAAATACCGGTGATAACGCGATATTACTGGTAGAAACATATGGCGTGCCGTGGACGTAAATGATTAAAAAAAACGTTTGTTCTGAATATTGGTTTATATGTATTTGGTGTAGTGTACATAGTACAGCATAAGTGTCGGCCGGCAACCGATATGACGAATTGAGAATCCCATATTATTTGCCCGTGTATTCTTCCTGCTCTCAAGTCTCTAATGTTATTACTTTATGACTTTATCTGAGATATAGATGCGAGTTAGTCGCTATTACTGTGGAATTGTGATGACGCAAGTCGGGTTCAAGAGCTTCGACTTCGAGTAAGATAGTCATAAATTAAAGCCAAACCAATCATCTGATAACATCAGTAGAAGGAAAGCCATAATTCCAAATGGCAATTTGTTAGTTTATTTCGCTAGATTTACATTAACAATATAGTTTACATAATTCCTGATTTGTTAATGATTTATTTGCTTTTAATCAGAACGCATTAGGGAATGACGCAGATGTGGAATAAGTTATGAATTACGATTACGAAACAAGTGTTTGTGTGCTTTTCCAGTAATTAGCATTCAACTATTACAAATTCCAATCCGATTTCATGTCAATCATATTTCACTCATTAGATCTATTGAGGTATCACGACGGACTAAATAAATAAAATTGTTATGCTAGTTTTCAATGAATTTTTAAATTTTAAATGGAGCTACATAACATGTTCGTATCACTTGTATTCGCGATTCCCTGGAACTGTGATAAAAGTGAGTGTAAGATAATAATTAATATTGATTATGGATTCCTATTAGAACCGAAACCTTGAACTGATACAAGATGATACAAATGATGAATAAATAAACAAGGATAGTGCAACAAGTGAACTTTTACATCGATTTACATGCTCCATTGAGCATAATGGAATCTACTGCATTTTGGCATTTGACTTAATCGTACCTATTTAATCTAACGAAAATAGCCTAACTTTCTTCCATGCCATTTCTATAGCTAAAGTAATAATCTCTAAACGGTAAGTACAGCTCTGAACAGCAATAATAGCTAGTAATAGTAGCTAACCCATAATAAAAGCTACGGATCGGATAGGGAATCGATCGGATCGGATATTTCTTGAGTGTAATCGTATCTACATATGTAAAGATGTACAGAGTGAGTGGTTCTACCTTTTGAATAATTCCTGATAAAAATCTGTTAGGATTATTTTAGTGAAAATAAGTTTTATTGAAAGTATTACTCATGGAAGGAAGCTACGAGTTTTCTCAGATTTTCAAATTTACGCTAAGAACATTTTTTCGATTTTACAAAAAAAAATGCAAAAAATAGAATTACGTTGACATGGACGATTTACCTTAGCAACAACGTAAAACGACTATAACAATAAAAGTTGGCTGGATTTTGCATTACAGATTTGATATTTGACAATTCGTTTTTCTGTTGCTAAGATAAATCGTCCATGTCTACGTAATGCTAATTTTTGAATTTTTTTTTGTAAAATCGAAAAAATGCCCTAAACGTAAATTTAAAAATCTGAGAAAAATCGTAGCTTCCTTCTATGAGTGATACTTTCAGTAAAACTTATTTTCACTAAAACAAACCTAACATATATTTTTGTCAGCAATGTTTCAAATTGTAGAACCTATCACTGACTCACTCTGTATATGTAGTATCCATTAGAATGCCGTGCTTTGGCCTAACTTAACCCAAACAAACCTATCCAAACACAAATAACCGGTTGCTACCCTGGTACAACAACAACATGAAATAACGATGCTGATGGACATCTGATATTTTTGGATAGGTACTTGATCAATGTAAAGTAGTATATACGTTCAGTATAGGTCAAACTGTATCTCGTCTAGTTTTTGCGTTTGATTAAACATAAATGCAATATTATAGATACCCTTGATAGATACATTTGAGCAATTGGCATAATTTCACAGTTTCATTTTGCTTTGAACTATTCTATACTACATCCTAAGATGTAAGAATTTTTTTATATCCACAAGATTTCACAGTGTTATGTGCGGTACCTATGTACCTTTGAATAACTACAACCATTGTACATAAACAAAATTAGGAATAGGTATACCTACCAGAACCAGAATAATGTATTTCTGCATTAAAACTTCACGGGAGTTCATAAATGTGGAAATTATGCCTAATTAAGTACGTATACGTAGCAAACTATGCGCCAAATCCATGGCCTTGTTAATATTCTCATCATTCCGTTTCAACGCTTGGGTGAATTTTGGAGTGAGATTTTACTTTTCAAATATGTACTTTGTACCTTATAAATTACTGGGATTACTTTCTGTGGAGCATCTCCATTAGAGTTCAGTACTCTTCAAAGCGTAGCTGCTCTGCGATACACTGTTCTGGTGATCAGTGCTGTGACTGTGGAACTTGGCTTAACTCTGTGTGTGTTTAAACAAACCTTGTTGAATAGTTTTGGCCATGGCGTATGCTCCGTTCTACTATTATGCAGCTGGGCTATTATTTCTATCCGTTTTGGTAAAAACGATGCCAGGAAAGTGCCCAACACCTTCCGAGCATATTTCCTGTAATCCTGATGAAATCAGGTTTTATTTATACGCTAACCCAGAGTAAGTTGCTTATATATACGTTATGGCAATGGAAAATCAATATACGGCTAGTTTGAGTAACAAGGTTTGGCTGGATTATCTGTTTACACAGTAATTTGACAGATTACGACGAGCTGAAGTATATGGACGTGGGCTCTATTGACAAATCACGATATGATGCTGTAAAACCAATTAAAATTCTGGCGCATGGGTTCTCACAGAATAAGACTTCCCGATTTCCGCGTGTTGTTAAGGACGGTAAGCCAAAATACATTGTTTGGGATTTCCGAGTGCATATTTGTACAGGCTAAACTATGAAATTTAATTTGCAGCGTATTTGGAAGCTGGTTACGGAAGTAAGGCGAACATAATTGTTGTTGATTGGGGAAAACTCTCTGGTTCTGGTTCAGTAGCCAAAGCCAATATTACTTCCTTAGTTAGACAAGGGATTTTTGAAATTCCACTCTACTTAAGAGCGGCACAGAATGTTCCAATTGTTGGAAGACGAGTCGCTGACTTCATTCTCTTCCTGCTCCAGCATAACAAAGTATCCGGAGGTGAAAACATTCATTTGATTGGACAAAGTTTGGGGGCTCATGCAATGGGAATAGCTGGACAGCATTTTCTACAAGTTACTTCAACCTTGATCGGAAAGATTACAGGTATGGTTATTAGGATAACATATTTCCGAAAGTTCCCCGCCAAAAAGCTCCACGAAAAGTTGTCCAAAATAAGTCTGTTCGCGATTAAATATTTACGGCAAACCTAAACTATTTAGCTTCACCATTAGCAATTCAATTCCATGACCGTATATCTAGCATTGCCTAACTTAGCTGAATGTAAAACCGTACCACAATTTACAGTTTGAGGTCGAATGGCACAAGGGAACTTTTCGAGTGAAGCATTTTATATGGAACTTTTGCGCCGTGTCTAATTGTCTGATTCTTGAAAACGTTCAAATGTTGGTAAGTACATGACTTATATTATTTCATGCAAAAGTTTCATGCTTTGTATAGGAACGGACCCTGCTGGCCCATCGTTTCAAGGATTACCACCGAATACACGCCTGGACACAAGTGACGCCCGGTTTGTGATGATTGTCCATACGAATCAAGGAGCCTTTGGCTACTCTGGGAAGCTGGGTCATGTGGATTTCTTTGTTAATGGAATGAGTCGCATTCAAATTCAGCCAGGATGTTCCGTTTTACGACCATCAAAAAGTAATTCAAACTAAAAGCAATTCTACAACGTTCATTTACAGCGACTAACAAGCTACAATATTTATTTATTTAAATGTCTTAAATAGTTTTCTGCAGCCACAATCTAGCGGCGAATTACTTTGCCAAATCCATACGAGACTCGACAATCACAGGCTCGCCAGCCTGCAGACTGCTTTGCATTGGCCGAAATCGTGACGCTGTGGTATTCGGAGAAAACTGTCCTGAAAGGTACTTATGTGATGTCATTATGCTATTATGCTATTTCGATTCTGAAATAGTAATTTTCATTAGTTGATGCATGAAACATTGATTTGTATTTCATCTAGTGCTCGTGGGGCTTACGTAGTGAAGATCACAAGCACCGAGTCGTAATGATAATTGAAGTCGGCAGTTAATCCTACTGATGATGGTGCACGTTGAATGCTTACTATCCGTCCAATTCAAGCAAAGTTATTGTACATATGTTATTCTTTGTTAACGGAATGGGTCGTCGTTCAACTCTATCGTACCTTATGACATCTGGATTGCAACTGGCTGGGATAGGAAAATCAGTAGTTTTTCGCGCAATTCCGTCGTTCGCCTTGAGCGAATTTGTATTCCCTACCTAATTAACTAAGGTTACCGAACTATAACTTACCGAGGACTGTTTGAAATTTTAACTCAATTTTCATCTTGGAAATGTTTAGTAATTCCGATTCGGGATTTTAAGCAGTGCAATCAATAAGCATAAGTAAATTACTAAGTATTACAAGCGAACCTTGATACGGAATGAATTGGGATGTCGTTTGAAAGTTGTCTACTTTTATTTAATTAAATAAATTATTTGAGAAGGTGAATTCCATCACATATAGGGCTTTGCTTAAATTAGTAGGCCCTAAGTTGAGCAGGATGAGCGGCATATGCGGCGACTGGAGCGACTTTAGCGACAGCTGGACCAACGGACCTCACTGCACCTTCTCTGGAAACTACCGCGTTGAATCCGTTCACGGGATCAGCTAGATTTTGAATTTCAATGTACACAAAATTAAAACAATTGGCTAGTGGATATTTCAATCTTCGAAATTATAATTCAAGACGAATTAAGCCTACCGTGATATGTGACAACACGTAGGGAACCGTCGGGTTCAACCAGAGAGTATTGTCCCTGAACGACGTCCCCGGAACGGGCTTCCTGGTGGTTGTGTTGATCACCTGTTGGAATAATTTACAACTTTTAATACGTTTAACCTAATTTCCTTTTGATCTATGATCAATGATCAAGACCCCTCTTCAAATATTTAAGTTAATTTTTTCTTATTTAAAATTTTTAAAGTGTACTTTCCCGAGTTTGTGACAACTTTAAATGGTAATAAATATTTTCAAATGTATGAATGTGTGGCACCCCAAATCCTAAAGGGTCTATAAACAAGACATTCTTTATTGTCGATGGGCAAACGGTAGTACCTGTAAGAGCATCGGAGACACTGTACGCGTAGTTGTACTGCGGATTAGGATCATACTGTGGAGCAAAACATACATAATACAATTAAAGAACAATTCATTGATATTTTTTTACATATGGTCATAATTTCTATTTCACATTATTGTTAGCTTTACCTGAGGGTCTACGGCCACAGCGGCTAAACAGAAAATAGTGATTATTACAATGGTATTTATCTGCATTGATTAAATGCTTGAACAGGGCTTACTCTTGGCCACTCCTGCAAGGAGAGGCTGGGGTTGAGCGTATGCCACAGGGGCAGCCGCTCTGAAGACCGGTGACTGTGGAGGTCCAGAATAGCTTCCTTGAGCATGGGACTCTGGCAGTGCGCTCAAGAGAGCCACCATAATAACCGTCAAGCACGAAATCTGTCGAGTTGTATAATAAATGTAGGTGCTGTGTACGAACTAAGTTCATAATGCATAATATACTACACGGACAAAGTTCAATAAGACCTAGTTTGTTCAAAAGTACTTTTGTTTTAAATAATTTGTATTTTTTCGAGGTTTTTGAGAAATATTTGCTACTTTTCCAAGACCGAAATTTCTCCAAGTTGTTCGAAATAGAAAATGGCAAATCAACAATTTATTTGAACATAAACTTATAATTGAACATAAAATAAAGTCAATGAAACCCCAATTTTCTTGTTGGCCAGCGACATTGTTCGAGAATTTTAGCGTTTGTTGCCAGTTGAACACTTGGATAACCCGAATCGTCAACTTATAATAAAATGAAACTATGCAAAATGTCTGGCATCTTTAGACTAACCTGGGCAATCATGCTGGAATTCTACTCAATCAGGCTATTAATAGCTCAGGCTGGGCTTAAACTAATTAAATGTTAAATAACTTGCAATGATCACAGTTCGTAGACGAACAATAAGGCTAACGAAGTCTGAATACGGCACTGGGTTAAACTCGACTATAATGAATCACGGACTCAAAGTCGGCTTTTATACTAATCACAAAACGGTTTGGATTGCATTTTGTTGCATGGGCACAGAGCAAATTGGAATAATAGAGAGTTAATAATCAAGGTGTAACGTAACTGGGAACAATCTTGGGTTGAATCTGTGAAATGACTTTGTCCAATTTCTTGTTTGCCTCTCTTGCTTAGAATGTTTATAAATAGGTGTATATTAAATATTAGTGCATGGCCTATTAGTTAATTGTTTTCATGAATAAGTACAAAAGCCGAGACTGAGAAGTGCTGTCGGTCTTGAAAGCCCGAGGGCATTCTGATTTGGATTGAGAACAATTATTATTCTGGTTAATCAGAAACTCTTGGGCTGACAAGAGATGCGAGTTGCGTAATCTCATGGGCTTGTTCCTTTATAACAATAGTCAAGGAATACTCGTGCGGAATAATAATACAGCGTGGATTGGAAGGAAGAACGAAAGGATCATGTAGTTACATTTACATTACATGTTCATTAACTACAGCATGATTAGACTTGCGACTCAACAGTCAACAACAGCCATCTCTCCGATGAACGTTTGATCCTTCATGACACAGTATTTCATAAGAATCAAATCAATTACGTATTTACACTTTGGAATGACCTTAAATAATTACGAGTTTTAATTATATGGAAAAGTTGTGTTTTGCACATTGTGCGAGTTTCAGATTACTACTGGTTAGAAAACTGATCCACTTCAACGGAACCACTGCAAAAAGAGCCTCTGCAAAAGGAATAACACTTCAAAAGGGTTCGCTGCAAAGGTGCCACTGCAAAAGGTTCTGCCACGTACACGCATTTACTGGTTTAGCTAGTTTTGCCTTCAGAATAGATTTAGCTTTGTATAGAACGAATTTTTGAGCATTTTTGTTCTTTCCAATATTTCAATATTCAAATATTGATGTCAATTCTACATACCCTAACTGCGATATCAATGGCGAGTAAACTTGGTCAATCAATATTTAGTGCTATTCCTTTACTTGTGTATGCATCGATATGGTCGCTATTACATTTTGTTTCCTTCAACACAGTCAATGGATTTCAACAAATACAATTTAATACGAATACATTTAATAGTCAGTATAAATGTAATCAAGTCAGGTTGAAGATTAAAAATGTTCTTAAAACTTATGAAACGCTGATACCATTGTTGCGCTGTGAACTATGACGGATTGGGCTTCGAACATACAATACCAAATCAATTCTGAGATACTGGTGAATTATGATTGGACTGATTGTGTGTTTTCTCGGCTGTTGAACCCGGACCTGCAGCAAGTAGATAGGCCCGCGCCGCAGCAACTCCAAAAATAGTCGTAATAATTGATCCGCCATAGTAAGTCTCAGATCGACCTTTCTTGAATAAAGCATCCTTGGGAAATGATCCAGTAGTCTCTTGCAGACTCAGCAGGAGTGCCACTTCCGGCTCAATTAAGCGTCGAATATCAGGTCGACTCAGAATTCCCATATTATCCAAAGCCAGGATTCGCATGGCCAAGTCCATTGGAAACTTGGTTGAGCCGACACGCTTCTTGATATTTTCAAACAAGAGTCCAGCAAATCGTTTCTTGGCCCTGGGACTCAGAGCGACAGCCCTCGATAGAAAGTAGGGAAAAGTGTCTGGAGAAGGATAGTAGAGGACTTCGTTCATATGCTGACCTCCTTCCAACCATTTGTAAAGATGGTCCTCCGTGGTCACGACCTCTGTGTCGTAACCAGCGGCGTAGATGATCCGCAGAGAGTTGGAAATGCAGCTAGGGTCAAACCGATTGTCCCGAATTCCGCGTGGAGGAAAGTAGAGCTGAATTACGCCTTCCCGATTCGTGTTGAGCAGGATTAGGCGGCATACATGCAGAATTTGCTCTGTTTCCAAAATGGAAAAATTAATAAATTAATGGAATAATTATTAATAATAAAAAAATGAGTTTAACCTGTTTTCTCGATCAATCCATCACGATAGAGAACATAGTGCGCCAGAGAAGTGTCCTCCACGTCATCCGGAATCAGTTCGGTGTACTTGTTGAAATTGATGCCCGTGAAAAGATGCTTTGGAGAGACAAAGCCGTAGAGAGCCTTCAATGTTTCCTGGGTATGGTGAATATGTCCATAATTAATTTTTGGCGAATACCAATTTAAGATGTCATGCGGTTTCATGTGCACATGCACAAACGTTGCTAAGCTATTGGTTGGTAATTTTGATTCACTTCTGTTTTCCGAATTACAACTAACATAATATCGTACCTGGTTCAAGCAGCCGGAGAGCAGGTCGAGTGCCATCAGTGAACTAAAAATTTCTTCCGGGTGATCTTGCATAACCAAGGTGTTCCTAGATTTTCCAACGCAAGTATTCTGATAACCTACCTTCGCATCACAGGCTTTATTCAGAAACTCAAGGCCCATAGAAACCTTCTGCGAAAGAGTTTGAAAGTCAAACTCGGAAGTTTCACACGGGCTTCCATTTCTGCTGCTCATTTCGGATGGCATTTGCTGGTATTCAATCTGAGAGTTCGCAAAATAGTAACGCATATTCAGAATTCAGAAATAATGTACAGTTTACGAGAGTAACTATAATTCACGGTTAATTCGCAGGAGACCAGCGAATTATTGGATCTGAATAGAGGTCAGGACGAAGAATGGGAAACCAGTTTTGAGGTATGTAGATTCTGTGTTCAATCGGAATTGGAATTAGTGACAAAGCGCGTTTAGTGTGTGTGTGTTGTTATATCGCAGCGAATGTACTCTTGCGGTAGAGCTCAAGTTTTCTGACGTAGAATTGTCAAGCGTCTCTGTTTTATATTACATAATTAAATTATTTTTTAACCAGATGTGTCGCGTAAGATTGGCCTTTTTAAATTAGACTGAAAATATATCGATGTTAAAAATGTTTAATTGAGGCCAATCCTACATCGTTACGTAAATTCTTCCCTCCGTGCGCAATGTTTTCAGCTAATAAAAAGGTATTCAATCTCAGTAAACAACAAACTCCAACTCCAACCCTTGTGAATTCATTCCTGCAATACGCAACGTAGGCTAATTTCACTTGATTGGGCTATGTCAAATAAAACATATTGATTGATTGACATAAATATACGCTAATTCATAGCGTTAGCAAATAAAAGATAATGTACATACTTACTTATTCGTAACGTCGTTAAAACGAAGTATTCTGCATTAGTCAACTGCCAAATCGGCCTTGCCAAACAAGTACTTGCTGTCTTAATTAGCATGAAACACAATTAAACGCAAAAATGCTTACATTGCAGCATTTATACTATTCCAGCCGACACTTAAAA
>JAQFXY010000732.1:0-18168 GCA_034693865.1 Ceratophysella sigillata | reverse complement strand
TAACAACTATATGCCGTCAAATTACGAATAGAAAAATATTTCAAATGTTGACCCTCACTTTTGAATGCGACTTGCCTCTTACCCAAAGAAGTCCTCATTATATTATGCAAGAAAATATTTGTCACACTTGTATTATATTATTATAAGTTTAATATTGAGTCCTGTGAATGGTAAGGTAAGTATCAATACTTAGCCAAAATTATTATACTTTGCCAATTGTCGCCGAGCGCATCGACAGTAGTCGTTTTCGCTACATATGCCAATAGTGTTGATGGCCGGCCTTATAGATTGGAGATTTTTGGTTTTTTGTTAAACATTCGGTGACTTCAACCAATCTGCGAAAAGAAAATGCATAAATATTTTTGTGGATTAATTTCATTAATAAGTACATTCTACGGAATCTGCCGCCGTAAGTTTCCAAACCAAAACCTTCGTTCGTATTAATGTTGCAGGTAATTTTGGTGTTAAGAACAGTGACTGGACGAACCCGACTATGAGTCATCGCACAACTACAAAACTACGCTTTCAAATAATCAAAAAAAAATTGTATCGCATTGGTGAGACACTTTGGCACGACTACAACCGTCTCAAAAAATAAACTCAGCAGTAAAACTTGGCAATCTTCATGAATGAGCAATATTGACTTTTCACCATTGTTTCAATTTCAAAGTATGTGTAGTGGATTTTGACTTGTCGTTTTATTACTTATTGTACTGTATTGCATCCTTGAAATCGGAGCCAGGAAGATAGTTTGCATAAAATCGAAAGTATTTTGCATTCACTTCTTCCAAGGTTTTTTAACAATAATTGTGCATATACCTACGTTCTGTACATATATTGATGGTTGACGACTCTTCTAAATTGCACTTTGTTGACATTGTGCTTCCCTTCGTTGGGTTGGATTTGAAGGTCAGGCGAATTAAGATGTAAATACTTACTGAATTTGAATTACCATTTTGTATTATTATCTCAATAAAAGTTGCAAATATCATGTCGTATATATTATTGAATGAATGATTTTGTAATAATCAGTAAGCATGGTTTCCTTTTAGTCCCCAGTTGGACATAAGTAGTAACCATAAAAGCATCCGATTTCTTTACACGACGGCGGACTATAGGGTATGCATTAGAAATCAGAACTTGCTTTGTTTAAAGGTATGCAATTATAGTTTTATTGCAAAAGACGTACCACCTAGCTTCTTGGAAGTGAGTTAATAAATACGCCTTTGTTCCACAACTTGTTGTGACTTGTGTCCTGGTGGTGGTGACAGTTATAAACAATTTAAGGGCTTGGGGTGTACGAACTCCATCAGAGTTTATATATACAAGCGTCCATCTTGTCTTGTCATCAGCCTCGTTGACTGACCATCGAGTCATTCTGGCCACGTCCGTCCACCGCATTCCAATTTCCATTCCTTGTCTGTCGGTTGCCATTGTTAGACCTTGGTGATACTCGCTAGTATTTCAATTGGTATATTCCCTAATTGAGTCCTATTATCGGAATTTTGTTTTGTTTCTGAATCGCGTTAGCGGTCGTACGAGAGCGTACTCGACTCCATGAGAATGTACTATTTTGTCGTACACTCATTTAGTGGGTGCAGAGTCATAGGTAACCTGGGGAACTGGGCATTGTGTTCGTAATCTAGAAGTTGTCAGTTTGACTACAGTCTGAAGTTAATCGGGCGTAATTCTAATTAAGGTTTTTACAATTTTTTATTAGATAATGGAATTGGCCCAGTTCCTGGACCTTCTCGAAATATGATTCAATACTGCCCATCTGTTGAGCCCATAACACCGCCTCGACCCACAGCATCGATTCCAGTTCCATCTCCACGCCGGCCACAGGATCAGGTCCGTTAATTTCTATAATATTTATCATTTATATTTATTTTCTGAGTTGACATGTTTTAATAAAAGTATTGTGTCCTGAATTAAATAGGCCGAGGATCTGTCCATTCGAACGCAGTCTCAGTACCCGCTGTCTACTAAAATCGAAACTTTTTTGCAGTTTTGCGATATCGTTTTGAAATACGCAAATTATCCTAAGGCCTTTGAAGAGCAGAAGCCCAAGGTAAGTTTAACAAGATTCGTATTGCTTTTTCTAAGATAATGAACGAGTATTTGGAAATCTAAATCTCCAACATCCCTTTTTTTAACAGAAACCAGCCCCCAGGAAGCGCAGGGCTGTCAACCCGCCGAAGCGAGTTGCTAATAAGTTAAAAAAGGCTAATGAGGTCAATGTGGAGCTCCGTGCTCCAATCATCCAAGCTCCGCGTAAGCCGCGTCAGAGAAAATTGAGCCCCTTCAAGCCCTT
Source organism: Ceratophysella sigillata (assembly GCA_034693865.1). NCBI lineage: Eukaryota > Metazoa > Arthropoda > Collembola > Poduromorpha > Hypogastruridae > Ceratophysella > Ceratophysella sigillata. The sequence continues at coordinate 15,854 of JAQFXY010000732.1, read as the reverse complement.
CAAGCCGGTAATCAAGGTCGAACCTGTTGAAATGGAAGAAAATGATCCGGCTCCACTGATTCCACCGTTCCTTATTCAACAACAACCTCACAATCCACCAGGATATGATAACTTTTACAATTTTGATGAACCTCGTCGCGTGAGCCTTTCGCCAGAGCCACCTCTGCGGAACAGAGCAATTGCGAAGCCGATTGAAACACCTATGACCCCTGTGGTAAGCACAAATCGTCGTCGTCGAGCTCCTGTCCCCGCCCTCCTGGCTATCGAAGGAGCTGGCATTGAAGCAGGACACTTGAATGGGCTCAATCAGTTGGAGAAGCCGAGTGAAGCACCAATTCGTCCTAGTGCTCCCAAACCAGTCAACGGGGTTGGAGAGACTTCGAAGCGAACTACCCACAACAGCACGAGTTCATCCAGCTCTTCGAATGATTCTGTTGGTGCTGCTGAGAATGATAATCTTGCAGTCGGTAAGAGAGAATAGACTTTTAGAATTTGTTCATTGCTTTTACATGTGAGGACTACGTGGCGACTATATTGATTTGAATAGGGCTTAGGTTCGAGAATGACCCACGACGGGACAGTTTTCTTGTATTTGTGATCAAACAATTAAAAGTAAACGAATGAGAGAGCATTTCTGCCTGTTGTTCTGCTACTAGGACTTTCAGATTTTACGTGCATACAAAAACATGCCAATCGGTATCGGCTGGAAAGTACATTGTTTGATGTTAGACGTAAAAAGCTTTCCAACATATTTTTGAGTTAGTATACTGTACTTTTGCCGTTTCTGTTTTCCAATAAAAGCTTTGTGTACTCTTCATTTTAGAACATGACCTTAAAAACTGAAAATAATGTCATTTATGATCTCCAACTTGGCCCTAGAACGTCGCACTTTCGTTAATTTGTTTTGTTGATCTAAATACTGCCTTCGACTTATAATTGTATGAAATGTCCAAAGTTAAGGTTTATAATTTAGGTTAAGAACTGTTAAGTAGGTCAGTTTATTAATGTTCCATTTCTATTCCCTATACGCAGATGACGATGATGATGGTGATGAGATCACATGCTTCTGTGGAGAGGCGTATGGTGGACGCGCCATGATTGAGTGCGAGAGTTGTCTCCAATGGCTCCACCTGAAGTGCGCTGGAGTCTCTAACAAGAATATTCCAGAAACGTTCATCTGCACCGCCTGTGCACAACCGTCAAAACGTCGCCGACGTCCAAGCGGTACGGCCAAGCGGAAGCGCGTACCCCGAAAAGCCAGTAAGATCAACAAAGTTGTCCACAACACTAACATTACCAATGGCAACGGTCCTTCTACGTCCAAGGCTGCCATGCTCCATGCAGAACCCGATTTCGCTTTCAATTCCATTAATCACGCTGAGTCGAACGGGAATGTGAATGGAAATAGTCAAATCAAAACGAATGGGACGGAAGGTCACGCTCGAAAGGACTCTGTAATCAAGGGAGGTCGAGGGCGACGAAAATCTTCTCCCTTTTCTCATCTCAAAGCCTCTCTGACTGGAGTTCAGAATGGTAGCTCCGCTGCTGGGTCGTCTGATGACTCTGTTTTCAGCAATGGACCAGTCGCGTCCAAAATTAAGACCGAACCACTGGTCAAGATCAAGACCGAGCCGATGGACTACATCCCAACGGAAAAGCCGCAACCTCGACGTCGCCCAACCATCAACTCGGCTTCTTCGGGCCTTTATGACAATTCACTTTTGCCTCTGGCACTCCAAATTCATCTGAACCACTACTCCTAAATCAAACCCGTCAAACCTCCACTAATTACATTGGAATGGAAGTCCGTTCTATGAATGAGGATTATATTTTTGATAGGAAACGTAACGTCAATTCAAATTTCAACTTTTCTTTTTGCAGTAACTACATATAAGTCCTCATTCAGAGAATGGATTTCATTAGCCTCACCGAAAGCTAGCTGAATGAATAATGCTAAACATTAAGCCTAGAAGTAAGAAGTAACTTAAGAGAAGACACGTGATTCAAGATCCTGACCAGCTCACAAGGGTCATTCCAATTAAATATGAATGCTTAGCTAATAATGAAATTACGTCATAAACAGAGATACGGATTTCCCCAAGTGAATCCGTGAAGTGAAATTGTAATAGTCATACACAAATAAGTGAATTTACCAATACTTTAACTTAATTCGATTGATCGTATTCTAAATTGGTTGTGTTAGTCGTAGGAATTGTAATTAATATCAAAAGTACTAAAACTAGATTGCAGACTGTAGTGTAGCTCCAATAATTGGGTAACGCGGGGAACGAAAATTCTAAAAATAAGTAAATACTGCATTATACATACATTAATAAAATGTTGAAAGAAAGACCTATTCTCCGCGCCGTGGTTGACATCCAGTTACCGAGTCCTGTTTAATCACATACAGTTAGTTAATATATCAATGAATTCTATTTAATTCTGTTATTAGTTCTGGTTTTACTGTTTAAGCTACCTGAACCATCCCTTTGTATTGTTGTGGAAATCCGTAAACCGGGCAAGCCCCAATTCCGTCAGGGTTATCAACTACTGGGTTGTTTCATGTGTATGGCTGGTTCGGCTTGGGGATGTCCGACTTACAACATAGTAACTGGCCAGCCGTACAATTGTCATTAACAGACTGGTTCAAATTAAATTATCCATTATGTACTAGTAGTTAATTAGGAGTTCTCATGTAGAGCTTACAGTCTCATATTTTAGTTACAACATTTTTCTCTATTAATAGCTTGTCCAATCAATCCGTTAAGTATAACTGCTATGTACTGGTGTCTTTAGTTAATGCACAATTATTCAATTTTTCCGAATTGTTTTTCAATATTTTAATTTAAGCAGGTATTGCGGTGGAAAAGGTTTAACTTTGGGGAATTGTTCACGTGCATGTTTGGGATTTTGGGGGGCTTATTGTGATACAGATTCTCACTCTTGTCTATTTACGACTTGCTACGGTTTAGGCAGATCCTACGTAAAGTTAGTTCTAATGTACCTACTCCCGTAAGATGAGTACAAAACGTGCAATGTTAAAGTCCGAGTATAATTTTGAACTCGGATTTTTGAAGTCTCTGTTCTTAATCCCCTTCCCCGTGTCGTTCAACTAGATACATATGTTATAACTAAACATTTATTAATCATAGTCCTCAGTTGTTCTTTCTTTGTTTTTGAGTGAAAGTTGAGTATTTTTGAATGGAGTCAGGTGTGATTGGATGTTGAGTTGTCTTACTACATATATGTATCGCTACAGAAGAGAGTATACTGTAACGGAGTTAGAGGAATGGATTACTGATGGAAAATTACACCTATTGAATATATATAAATACACGTTATATTTACTATATATAAATATATTAAATAATACATATGATCATATACGTGTTACGGTTTGTTTGAAAACCCGTTCGGGGTTGCTACCAAATTAGCTTTTACAGAGCATTTGAAGTAGTCACAAGGAATCCAGACATGATTCTCCGTCTTTCAGCAGCGTGCATTTTTTTCAATTCAATTTTTTCAATGGGCTTATTGTCCCAACTAAAAGCTCTTAATCTAATCTAGAAATTGTCTGCTCATGAAATTGTAATTCCCGTCAAAGAACTTTCAACTTGTATCTGATCCGTTATGTTGACGAAGTTGAAACCAGGTTTTCAAGCAAACCGTGAGATGTTCATACATATATAATACTGTTATTATATAACTTAGCGTAAGTGTGGAAGAGACAGAGAATCTTGATGTCTTGAGTTCCCAGTTTACAAAAATGTTCAAAAGAGTATTTTTCCTCTTGTCACTTTGAAGCCCTTTATTTTTGTACGTGAAGAGAAGTGGAGAGAAGTTGGAGTGGACCTTCTACCTTCTACATATTTTCTCATCACTCAAGACAGAAGAGATTCTTTGGATTCTTTGACAGTTGATTCTCCTAGACTAATTAGCCTCACCTACAAAACGTGTAACTTATTTACTAAACAATTTTCAAGTTTTATATATGAAAAGGATGCTCGAGACAAATCCTTGATTACTATCAATTATCTTCTCTCATCTCTCTCCCTTCCACTCCCATTATTTCTAGTACCTACATACACACATACATTAGTTATTAGGCTGGCTCTTCTCAAAGATTATAAGAGATCAAAGATTTACTTCTTTGTTTCAGGAATGGAGCAAGTGAGCTTGGGCCTCACTTCCACTTACTTTCTGTACACAGAGTGTAATCGGGGTTTGATTAGAGTTGTCATACAATACTGTAGAATACAAGTAATACATGAATATGATTATGGTAAAATTATTCAGCTCATGCATAGACGAGAAGGTACTTCACCAGCTAATCCTCCATCTCTTAGTCCGAGTACGGCCCTCTTCATTCTAATTTGTAGTCTAAGCTATTTCAGCCAATCTGTTAATAAAACTATCTACTGCAGAACAAACTATGTCTTGTCTCCAGTCCTCCATTTAAGTCACACCACTTAATCCCCATTATTATAATCCAGCCCACAATCTATGCCTCGTCGTAGCAAGGATACCAGCTAAAACGTAGCACCATAGTCCACTACAATAAATTGTAGTTGAATTGAAACATGATACAGCTCTTTATTCAGACTTCCACTCAAATAAATTATTACAATTATAGATTAATAGGCTATTGCCGACTTTCATGGAGCTAAATAGGAGGTGGAGCAAGAGATTAATATTTTTCGTTTCTACAATGAGAAACATTAGAGTCGTCGTGTGAGTGAAAGAATCTGAAATTCCACTGGTTTGTCTTTTCACCGAGAACGTGCTGCTTTTCCTCCACTCAACTGAATTAAACGTGCTTTCTCATGTATGGACAAACAATTGAGTTTTTTTTTACTTATTCGGTTAACCCCATGTCAGCAGAAATATAAATATCCATTATGAATAAAGGTTAACACATGTATGTAGGGATGAGATAATATGTATTATTCCATAATACAGAAGTTTTGCACTTTCGTGATCTGATGGTTTGCTCTATTCGACGTGACATTGTGGAGATACAGATGTGTAGAAGGTTTCAAGAGAACGGAAGAGAAATGCGGACAATAGTTGACGAGAAGGACGAAACACGCAAAACTCTTTTCATTGACATGATCACGGTGAAATATTATTTTGCTGAAAACTGTCGCTTTTTCCCTTCCAACTCAGCCTCAGCGTCCATGTCTGCTAAAAGGACCAGTTGGTGATCTCATTCAATGACACGAACTCCATTATTGGCTACTCCATTGCTATTAGCAAGGGAATGAATCGAGGAAGTCCGATAAGGATTTGCACAAGTATTTCACTACATATTTAATACTCTTTACTATAAATTCATAATACATGCATATGTCGTACTTACATATAGCAAAGAGACACAGTAATATTATTATGTTATTCCACAGCATTAGTCGACAAAGGCCAAAGCTTTCTCTGTTGCTCTAAACAAACCCGGAAAGGCATTACGTTGCACAAGTCGATTGCTTTCGAAATTGAAGCGATAGCTAAGTTTTTAACCCATGGGTGAACTATTTACATAGGCTGCTGATTTTTTAAGCCTGTTAAAATTCTCCGAGCTCACGAATTCCCTTGTATAGGCTCCACTACGGCATATAAATAAATATGCCTACCTTAACCCAAGTAGCGTGGTTTACTGTAATATACCTAATATGGTAATAGTGGAAATTATGGCTAGGAGATCCGAGCATTTATTTGATATGGTGCTGTGCGGATAAAGTAGGAATATATTCATAGTTTAATTGGATAATGAGCGTTTGACCATGTACACATTGTGCTTTAGGAAGTTTGAGCTGGACCATTGTTATGATTATTTTTTGCAGTAGGCAGGGAAAGGTTGAGAGAGAGGCACATGTAGCAGTAGCAAGTATAGTGAGAATATTTACAACAGTTGCCATCCCAGAATGGTGCCCTCCGTTTCCCTCTTCATCCTCTACTCAATTTGCTTATCCACTTCTATTATTTTCCTCTTTCTCGGAGAAAGTAAGAATACGTCTTCTCAGGTATTTCCACTCTTGCTTATTACATCTCTTCTTTGGCACTTGGAGAAAGTTCACCAAAAAAGTTCCCTTTTTAGCCTCTGACCACAAATTGAGAATTGCATGTAGTCAGCTAGATTGTGCTCCGTTAGGGTAGTATCAGTTGGATATGGACTTATGGAATTTAAATTAAATAGCAAGGTTAGGTTGGGTTTGCTGTGACTATTTCTACCTGCTAAGCTCATACAAGGAAACTTTTGAACTGCAATTGTCTATTGGAGATATTGGTTAATTGCATTTCTTATTCACACCATAGGCACATGTACTAAAACGCTCAGTAACAAGACTTTTAGATGATTTCAAACGCCATTCTTTACCTGGATTATTAAGTAATAGCGAAGGTAAGCTGGAACGTGTTAAGGTATTACGGATCCTTCTGACCAGGACTAATTGTAATTCCTTAAAATTGTGAACAGTACAATGGGAACTTGCTCAGGTGAAATTCGTAACTCAACTAAGACACCAAAGAGACTTAACGGAGAGAGACTTTCATATAATTCAAATTCGAAGGCCATCTTCAAATGCAACTATGGAGCTGCATCTTGTGAAAAAGGATTTGACTTCTCCAGATTTCAAGTAAGTCAAAGTCTCGTAACGTTTTTGCATTACACATTTGAAAAGTTCATTCTGGTAGCACCTTTCTTACCTGCGCTGCATAATTATTAGTTCCATTGGGAACGAATAGACAGAATATAACTCATGTGTTGCTCTCCATGTAAATATAAATTCAATTCTAACTATTGCTTGTAATGCTCGTGTTGAAAGTGGAAGAATTTAGTGTAGACATTTAATTAATACGACATATGTAGTGCATGAGAACTGCGAAGGGACATAATCCTGATTTTGAGTTTAATTTGTCCCAGAATTCTTGTCAAAGACGGGGATGGAGAAATCGATGCACTGGACGGAAATGAAACCCTTTCTGATTGTTTGTACTCTGGAACAATCTCTTCTGAGCCCGATGGCAAAGCTGCACTTTCCGCTTGCGGACATGGCGCAGGATTTGTAAGAAAGCTTGATTCTCTTCTACTGTCAACATATGTACTTGTTTCATGCAAACAACTACTGCTCTAATTTTGATCATGCAAATCTCCAAGTCATGCCTAAATTCAAAGTCAAGATTTGAGCACATTCCGCTTTGAGCTGTATACATAAGTAGGTAGGTAATTCATTGGATGCAAAATTGCGGCTAATTCTAATTTTAGCTGCGTTGCTTTGTTAACCTAATTGAGCGGCTAAGTATGACGATAGCATTGCGTGGTTCCAATGATAGCACTACGTGTTAGATTTTAATGTTATAACTTTGACCTACGGAACGATATTTAAATATCCTGAAATCAAAAACATTTTGTCATTTTTTTCTTCATTCGGTACAGACTGCGGATTGAGGCACAAAATTGGAAGCATCATACTCATTTGTAATGTTTGTAAAACTACTTCGCTAACAGCCTGAAATCAAATTTCAAAATAATGGTCCACGTGAGAGAGACAACTCGCTATTGTCATATTTTAGATTCGGTATGAAGGACCAGATACGCCGCCTCAGCCTCACATCTCAACATTTTATTTTATGTGGTTAAATATAATGCAAAAATTAAAAAATTCAAACCACCATGTCATGTCTAACATTAGTCCCTATACATGTGCCAATTTTTAGCTCATTTTATTAAAAAGTTAAGAAAATAACATGCATAAACCTAGTGAGAAACCGTTGTGGTTTTTCACTAAGTTGATGCAAGTTATCTTAGTAACGCTTTAATAAAAGGAGCTAAAAATTGGCACACGTTTAGGGACTAATGTTATCCATAGCATGGTGATTTTGATTTTTTGATTTTTACATATTTAATACTTTAGAACATAAAATAGATTGTCGAAATACAGGGTTGAGGGGGCGTATCTCGTCCTTAAGATATGGCAGTTTAGCAGGGGAAGTCTACATAAGAATTTATTCATTTTTGCAAATCATTGAGTTTTTAAATATAAAAAGTTCCAAGTCCATAGTCATCTTATAGGGTCTTCTGGTAATCCGGAATCCGGAAGGAATTTGGAGAACTCGTAGTTTTGGAAGGCCGAGGTTAGGCTTGTTATCCCCTCCTCCAAAATGCATATGATTAAAAGGAAGCAATTATGTGTGAAATGGCGTGTACTTTGCGATACGAGGCATATGGAATTAAGTGAGAGTGTATTGGGTGGACAATATCCGTTTTTTATGTGTCAACGAGATGGATTCTGCGGACAGAAAGCTTTGGGAATGCAAAGTGATTAATGTTGAACGAGGTCTGTCGTTTGGCGAGTCTACGACGATTCATAGCGCCGATAGCGAACAATTTGTATAAGTAGATTGAAAATTAATGGTCCCAGAATATGTTGTTATTTTAATTTGGAGTTTGATGTTACTTAAAAATGAAATGCAAGTATGAAATGTCTATAGATTATATTGCTTTGTAGGAATATATTAGTTTCCAGTGTTTCTTAAACTTGTTTAATGTCCAGTTTTTGTGATAGAAAATTTGAGATTTAATTAGTTGTCGCACGATGAACAGCCCCGTTATGAATAATCGATGACTATGAGCTGTTGCCGCTATGAATTGTCGAGACTTGGTGAATTGGTGAACGTGGTCTGTTCTTGATGAGTGCTTGTCTGTTTTGTTCGTCAGAGCGGAGTGATCATGAATCGTGAGGGGCATTGGATGATTGAACCTCATCCGGTTCCAGTTGACGAGTTTGAGAGAACAAAGACTGTCCCACACATTCTGCTACGAGCAAATGATCTAATGGAAACAATAGAGATCCAATCGGACGGTAAGCTGAGTGATATATGCGAAATAACCTTACATTGAATAACCTCTGCAAGTATTTAGTACCTGCCTTCATACAGGAGTGCATTATATAGGCAATCCATTTAATTGTATCAAATGTGCATAAAGAAGGGAATTATATGCTTCTGTAACGTTGAATGATTAGGATGATTATGTTAGACGTGCAGATTGTATGTCGTGTCCAAAAAATCGAATGCTAATTGAGTGAAGCAGGAATTGGAATGAGTTTCATTTCATCGTTGGTGGCTACAGCAGCAGAGAGTATTAAATATACTACGCAGGATTATATGTAGCTACTGCATATCTAAAGAGTTTGATGACCACAATATCCGAATTCGCAGTATATTTCGATTTCTAGATGCGCCACAAGTTTCAAATTATTTGGCAGAAATAGTACCATACATCGGATATGTATATTATGTTTTTACATATTTTAAAACTTCTTCATGTGTCAATAAACGTCGCCCTAGACCTCGAATTTATCCGTTTTGAGGTTGTATAAGACTTTTGTAAAATCGTTTGTAAATTAATAATGTTTCAGGTTTTTAGCAAATAATTTTTTACATGCCAGTAATGTAAAATAAATACATATTTCGCAGTTTTTGAGAAAATAAATACTTTTTGTACATATTTCGAGGTTTTATAGTAAAAACATATTATGTATGGTTATTACTAGCTCTAGGGCTTTGCATATTTGCATATACTATTTTCATTTTCAACCTAGCTAACTGCAAGTTGGATATACACCGATCATGACACTCTGATCTAATATTGCATTCTGTAGTTGTGCATCCTTATCGAGGTTTGATGCATGTTTGCATATTATTTGCAATTGTACATATATTAACTTTTTGTGTATATTTTGTGCATATTTTGGCATGTTTTGTGTCGAAAAAAACAGGCAAAAGTGGTATTTCGTCCTAATAAAAGTTTAAAGAAAAAAAATAAGGGACAAGAGACAATAAGTCGGTAGAAAATGTTAGAAAACCAAGTTCCTTAGTGTTTTAGTCCTTTTTTAGTGCATGTGCGTGCATCCGAGACTTTGTTATTGTAGTTACAATTATTTGTCGTGTATTAGGCCCTGGGAATCTAATCCTTTCTTATTTAGAAAACCCAATCATTTCAACAATTGCTTTGGGAAATTAGGTCAGATGAGGCCAAGTGGGATGGGATTTGGAATTCCTTTTCTTCAGGTTTTCTTTCACAACTTTCACCCTCCGTCCGTATTCTATGCACTTGCAGAAGATACGTTGTTTTGTGCACATGTAGTTTTGTTGTGCGGATTGTATTTACGTACACGTACATAGTACATACGTCTATCCAAACTTTTCTCATATTGTGTCTCATACATTCCATTGAATGTAACATGTTATTTTGTTTAATTCGTCTCGTAAGTTTAAGAGAAACCCCTTGTATCAAGTAGTTAGTTATTAAGTACTTGAGTTACTCAAAAGTGAAACGCCCTAAATCTCGAATTTCTAATGGCGTCACCAATCACCAGCTGTGTATTATTAAGGACTGATGTAGGGAACATACCTTAGCCTATTGTAAGCATCTATGAATAAAAATCGTTAGCATCAATGGCAAACACAAGCATCCGGGTTTCTTACTTAGAATATAATTAACCGCATACATGACACCCGCGTGTCACTGATCTGAATTAGAACTATGAACTATGAAGAACTATGAAAACTTGCGAATACATTAAAGCTTTGCTGTGTCTTTCTCAGTTCAAGCCTAATTCAACACAATACAAGTAATTTTGATTATTATTGGTAGTGCTTCACGTACCACCAGCCGACCTTGAGAAAGCCGCAAAGGACGAGTTGGCTCAAAGACTACGGAAGAATGAGACAGGGTCCGATCCGGATGGAGGAAGCGATGATGAGGAGGACGAGGAGGACACTTACGCAATTGTGGGTCCTTTCATGTCACGGACTTCTGAATCGGTGGATGGCAGGAAAGGTCCTGTTCCTTTCCGAACATTTACCTCATCCTCTGTATCTTCTGTATCTTCCACCAACGGGAAAAGTAATGGAACGGACAATAAAAAACGACAAGCCTCAGAATCAGACAAAAAACCTGGGAAGACCACAGTGGAAATTGCGGCTTTTGCCGATGCGGACTTGTACGCCCAAATGAAAATTCGCTATCCGAAGGACACCATGCACAAGATTAAGGATTATATTTTGACCATGATAAATGCTGTGAGTATACTTTATGTGAATGCCAAATTATTCATATTTAGCAGTGTACCTGAAGTACTGATCAGAATTGGATTTTAAAAGATGGATATGCTCTACGAGCAGCCGTCTCTCGGAACCGCCCTATCTTTCAAGCTCGTTCACTTGGAAATTCAGAAATCATGGCCGACAAAACTAAACAAACATCGGGGTCAAGCCAAGCTCTACTTGCAGTCCTTCTGTGAGTACGCAGGGAACCTCAATGTAAATAACGAGCTTTGGGATCATGCACTAATGCTAACCGGAGCGGATATTCACGAAGGTGGCTCAGCTGCAACCGCTGGTAGGTTACTTCAAGGTTGGTCCCAACCGAATTTCTAAATATTTGCAGCTAAAGACAGTCTGGAAGTTAGACACCGAGATAGGGATTTTCAAGTACTTTACCGATGCTATATTTTACTGAAATCTTTATTCCTTTGTATTTCATTAATGCATTTCCAACATAATTGTTAGAAGTAACTCCTACATCGTTGACGTATTCAACGAATTCGACGTATTTGAACTGCAAGACTTGTTTTTCAAGTTTTTAGTGCTCGGACCGGTTCCGGCTCAACCATGCTGGAGGACCGGGACGGTTTTCAAGTACCGGTTAAGTCCATATCTAGGACTTATAACAACAAGTTTTGAATTTATTTTGTCTGTTTCAGGCTTGGCTTGGGCCGGAACGATGTGTTATCGATTCTACAGTTGCTCCGTCAGGTGACAGATCAGAATATTAAGAACCGATTGATGTAAATCAATGAGTTAACAAAATCCGTAATGTTTTGCTACATTTAGTGAAGCCACGCAATTTGGTTCCGTGTACATCATCACGCATGAGATTGGGCACAGCATGGGCATGGAACACGACGGGGATGGCGTGAGTAAGACGTGTGACCGGGACAAGTTCATCATGTCCCCTACAACAGGTCCTGGGAAGGTCACTTGGTCAACCTGTTCCAGTAAGAATCTCCAAGACTTCATCAAACAGGGATCCTCGGAATTAAGAGGCAAAACCGCTGTTGCCCCCACCTGCCTCACAACCTCAAGCAGGGAAGCCAAGGCAATTATTGACTATTCGAACGGAACGTTACCTGGTCAGAAGTACGATGCAGCGAAGCAGTGCATTCTTGCAATGGGCAAAAAATTCTCACCTGCCATGAAGAAACAGGTCCCATTTAATGTAAGTACCTAATCCAGTTAAGAGCATCAATGCATAATAGGTAATCCCGTCTTACATATTTATATTCGCAACCGTGTGCACGATATGTTAGCATATGCTATGTGCCTCATGGTTATTTTCCAAAGATTCCTTTATACATTTTACCAGGAATATTTGGTGTTATGATTGTTGAGATGCAGTTAACGCAAGCACAATGCCATTTGAATCGCGGAAAGTTATGAACGTTTACTTCAATGATTCTTTTCAAAACCTGCCTGACGGCAGACGGGATCGCTTCATCAGTTGCAAACATTCACATACGATATAGAGAACTATTTGAAATGTATTTCAAGGACCTACAAATACTTGTTTATTATAGAATATATGCTCGATGCTGTACTGCGGTAACAAGACGCACGCTGTGTCGACCCATCCCGCTCTGGAAGGAACGGAGTGTTCAACTGGAAAGGTAGCTTTATTACGGATTCGTACCGATTGGTTCAAATTACACAGTTTTTAATAATAATTTATTTGCATTTGGTTTTAGATCTGTCACGGAGGCCAATGTGTAGATAAGAAAGTATAGCTAGAAACTTAGAGAAAATGTATTTATATTTACTACCGCAATAATATTAATTCCTTACTTGATCGTTTAATCCATGTGATGATTAAGAATCGAGACTAAATTAGGCATATACGCATTCACAAATTTTTTAGCATATTGTAAATAGATTTCACCGACCTAATTTTAGTTGTTATCGACTTTCATATTTCCTTCAGTATTTTTTGCTTAGTTTGATTAAACCGAACTGGGCATATCGGCAATAGGTATGTATGTAGTATCTTATAACGGATTACCGATTACCACGATTCGTGTATCGATATAATATTCATAATGAGCCGTTCCAGGCTCAGTTCGAACCAACAACTGAAACGATTTTCATGGAAATGGAAAAGGTTGAGTTATCTACATTTGAATGGATTCTGAAGCGTTGTGCCATCCCGAGCCTATTACTCGACTCGCTTGACTCTCTCACTTCATTTGTAAGAAAAGTTTCTCGAAGACGATTTGTTATTGGGAGCAGGTAATAACTTCTGTCATCCCTTGTCCCACTTCCTGCCTTAACTTTCACTGTCCACAAAGGCATGACTTCTGTCATTCTGTCCAAGACACATGCCAGCCTCTCAGCGCTCCCTCCGTGCCGATTTATATAGATTTCTCATTAGAAACAGTCAGAACTATCTGGGAAAATATGTATAACCCTGTCCAAAATTCCTAACTGCACTTGCCTAAATTTGCACATTGAGTCTTATTTGGGAACTCAAATGTGCTTATGGCAAGTGTGGTTCAGAAATTTTGGTTGTAATGGAATTGGCTGGATGTGAACTGCTCTTTACTGACAAGACAATAGACGAAATAGAAAAGACCAACTCTGGAGTCACTTCAATTGGACTATGTATTCTGACGAGAAATTCAGAGTACACAATTACCTTCAAACTAAATCGATTAACCCGATGTTCAAAAGTGACACTTTGTTGAATAAAGGGAGACTGTCAACCACGTTTAGAAATGTCTGGACTTTTCACATGGTTTGATATACGTTGATTTATCGAGAGTATATATTGTTATGAATTTCCTGGTAATACAATAGTGTGTGCTGGTACTGCTGCTGGTGCTCTCAAGGATATTAGAGCAATAATCGCCATGGGTCAGTTTCGGAGCATCGTGAAGATAATTGAGTTTCTGGACTTCGTGCGTAAAGTACATAACATCTAAATATGCATATTAAGATAACTTGTAAACTGAAAGCTCAAAAGGGAAAGAAATGAAATAAAGAAAGTTATTTGCTAAATAAATAGTCTACCGCATTAGAGACTGAGCTGTGATTATCGCTATTGGCCGAAGGTAGAACACTAGTTCAACGAACGTAGAGATTTCTCCCAATTCTATCATAGGCTGGACTGTCCATTGGAAGACTTTGCGGAAGTGGCAACACCAATTTGATGAGTGCCAGTACCAATCAAGGTGATGGACCAAGCTCCAATTCCCTTTGGCTGAAAGTCGGTTTGCACTTGATTATGCTATGCCGTGTTCGCCTGTTTGATACGATGACAGACGACCGTCAGAAAAACTTTTGTTGCTTCTGCTAACGGTATATTTTAGCTGGACAAAGCTTAATGTTCGAGAAGCACGACAGGTCGATGTGGTTTACGAGGGTCCATCTGCATTACTGTAACGAGAGTAGCCCTAATGACCTGATTCCATTCTTTATCCATTAAGGCTTTGGGCTAAGGAGGATGAAGCCTAGGTCACAAGCCCTTCGGTCCGGTCGTCGAATGGTCCGCATATTCCGTTTGAGATATGCATACATAAAATAATGCAAATGTAAATGCTGAGGCTACTACAGGGAAAACGGGAAGCTAACTGCTAATATGAAAACGGGAGAAAGTATTGGAGAAAGTTCCAACTGGGTCAAGAAAAATCCCTGAGTCTCGGGACTGGTTTATTTAATCAATCAAATTGCCTCTCATCCTCCTGTTACGCGCTCCATGTCATCGAACAAGGACCATCCGTACCAGACCACCTGTATACACTGAATTGGGGAAATGGAAAATCCATAAGATCATTCCCAATCCTGGAAATCAAGAAACTATCCTGCAGTGCTCATTGTCTGCATTAACGGCTGGAAGTACTATTACGTCTTTTCCCATTGTTTGCATCTGAAATGATTGATGAACCTATCTTCATCACAAGGTTTGGACTTAATAATAAAGACTCCTAATAAATAAACATTTCCCCCATATAAGAAAAGAAATTGTCCAATACACCTTAGCGCCATATTTTGGAATTTTTACTACCGATTTTGATCTTAAAACTAAAAATAATTAGATCTAATTTTAAAGGATAACATATTAGAAAAAAATGCAATCGCAAATTGTAACAGTGTTAAATACTTTCTAAGAATTCTTATAGGTAATTTTTAAAACTAAAATAGTCTTAGCTTCATCTGGTATCATGTATATTTTTTGACAAACGAATGCTTCTGGTTAATTATTGTGCGAAACTGGATTCTAGGTTTAGCGTTGACGGGATTTACTACTAAACAGTTGACTCATTTGTGGTTGAACAGCGTTTTATTTTAAGGGTCAGAAACTATAATACGATAAGTAAAAAAATACAAAATATGGGGAAATGCTATATTTGACAATTTCTGTAAAATATGGGCTAAAGGTGCTTTTAAATACAAGGCCAAGTAGCTCTACCCTGTCTTCAATTCAAGTACAAGGAGATGCACTACATGCTTTGTTATTCTATGTATTCTACAGTAGGTAGGTACTTATTGGAAGGTGTTGCACGGTATTATTTAACGGTCGCTAATTTGCATTAACACTGTGATTTACCCTTATTTTCAGTGTTCATTCATCGTGTTTGACAATAATGGACAGCCTCTATAAGAGACTAGCCGAGTCCCCGCTCTACGATCGGTTTCCAGTGGCTTGAATGATAAATGATAATGATAAATAAGAAATCAAAAAATATTTCAGCGAAATCAAGAAGTCAAACAAATATTTGGACAAATTGAGGTTATTACCTACT
>JAQFXY010000731.1:0-18183 GCA_034693865.1 Ceratophysella sigillata | reverse complement strand
AGTGAAAGGCGTTTTCGCCATAGTGAGAAAATATTTCAGTTTCGCCGTAATGAGTTTCGTCGTAACGAGGGGACACCCCAGAAACAGAACCTCTTTCAACCGTTCAACCAGAAAAGTTACGACCGACGCTTAGTCCCATAATTCTCGTCTTAAATCACGTAAGTATGGAATGATTTGTCGTATAACAACATGCAAGTTCTTTTTTTTTACAAACCTTTCAATTGTTATTTTTGCAGGTGAGCAAATGATTATCTCTAATTACGTGCTCCTACAGACAACCATTCTGGGAATCAAGCCTTCGTCCGCGCCGAACATGATTGAGCCGTTCAAATAATCGCAGTCCAGAGGAGGGCTCAGAATATTGTTAATTCTTTTTAAAATACATATTCGAACTGGCGATTTTTATGTTTTTCAGTATTGATGAAGTTGTAGAATAAATTGAATGTGAAGCGAGGCGAGTCACGAGAATATTCATTCAATCAACTTCAAAACTTTATTTATACTTCTTGTTCACACAAATCGTATATTCTCTAAATAATACAAGGAGATAACCAAGTAAAAATAGACTTAAACAAATAGTGTATTTCGTAAACAAACTTCTTATTTCGCCTCATAAAATACAATTCAATCATTAGATGTCATTCATCCGCAATCTTCAGAATTTTATCGTTCGAACACAAAAATCACGGGTCAATAGGTTAGACTTCGCCCTTGGCAGGGTTTCTATTTGACTAACCAACTAACTACATGGATTGAGTTGCTTAGTAGACACATCGAAAACTTTATCATCTTACCCTAACCAACTCTGGCATTTAGAATAGCTAGCGAATTAATAACAAAAAATACTTCGCATACCCACAATGTACAATAGAAATAGGTACGTCCGCATCTGCTTAAAAATAGTTAATAGTAAATATTCAATTCTTTATACGCCATTTCAAAAGTTGCTCCCAGAGGTCTAAATCTAAACCCAAACGGCACTCTCTTGACTCCCTAAGTAATTAAAGACATTAGTCTAGACTAACTATTGACGGACCGACTGAGGTAACTGCTGGATATTAGCTACCCCTCTACGCCCTTCCGTTTCCCCAAACTAAAAATTTAAAATTACTCGCATTTACGGCAAAGAGTCAAAGCTTTGATTAGGGTGTTCTAGGATTCTTCCAATTATTTTAAATACTTAAGCTACTACCCACAAAAAAATCATTACTTATTCTAGTCATTAAATACAATTTGGTACGACCCACGAAAAACCAGGTTTTCCGTTAATTAAATAATTATAAGATCATAAAATTGACACGACGTACAACATGATTTCCAGAGACAGGCACACATACCTTCAAAAAGGCTACTACTTCTACTTTAATCAATCACATCAAAACCAGTAAAGTACATACAAATAACAAAAACACGAAAACTAACAATTAGTCATCACGTGAAAATGAACACAACGTTTACCATTTCTAGACAACTTCTAACCCAGTAATTTTCCGAATAACAGTTAAATACAAATCAATAATTTCTGAACGGTAATTAATTTTTTTTGCTTTTGTGTGAAACGCACCTCGTACGGAATTGGTAAAATATGAAATTATTCATGTCATTTACGAGGCTTGTTACACGCAATAGGTTAGAATTAATTAACTCAGAAACCAGGTACTCAAGTACGGACTTTTGTTTTGTAATAATTTTTTTTTAAAAGCTCCATCTGCGCAATATGACTAATTTGAGTTTTCTCTTGTTTACAGCACTGCACGGCAGTGGACTTAATAACTAATACCAGCAGTATAAAGATAAATAAATAAGCTTCAAACCTTTCATTATTATACATATTATTCACCGCTTTACTCTTCTATAATTCAGGTCACTAATTTAGAGTAATTTTGAGTTAGTTTTTTAAATACGAGACGTTTTCACTCCTTTTCACCACAATAGAGCCGGGAAGTTGAGAAAAATCATTGTTCCACTCCATGTCCCTCTCTGTGACGACATAGGAGTGAAAAACTGACAAGCTATCTGTCAACCACTATGTTTTCAAAATTAGGTTTTTTGCTATCCACTGCGTCTACGGTTCAACGAAAATAATAAATATAAATACAACTTAATAGATAACCGATAATCATTTGTAAACGCATAATCTATTGAGGATTACAAATATCCTGTATTCTTTGACAAACAAGCTACAAACTGGAGTTAAATAATTAAATTGATATGATATTGTAGCAGTAGCACTAAACACAGCACTCATTTCCAAAAAACTATCACAATCAATTTTTTTTACATCAAATTAATTTATTCAAGAACGCTAGTGATCATGATTAACATCGGCCCTCTTTGCAGCAATTAGCATGGGCTCAACACCTGATGTATTTTTCGGCATCGAACCCAATGCTTCCCTTCATTTAATTTCATTTGATTAACAGAGGCTCGAATAGTATGATTATTTGCACTGAATCTATAACAAGTGAATGAGCGTTTTGTGACCTTGAACAGTGAGCAGTATAAAGGGACGAGTTACATATTTTAATATACAGAGGTTAAATTACTTTTTAAATGTTAGGGACTTTCTTCCAGCCACTCAGCAGCAGTATCACCAGAATACATCACCATTAAATAAATAGACCGAGCTCAGAAGTTCCATTGTAATATTAGTATGTGACTACACGAGGACATAGGTATTACTGTGTAGTGAAGAACGAGACACCATAAACCAGCATAATTACTACTGGGTTCGTTTACTAAAAATATGGCTTGACTAGCGTTTCATACACATCACGAGTTTAATGTCTGAACAGAGTGGAGCAGAATGAACTAAACAAAAGCTCAGAAACTAGATACAAAAGAATGTTTAAAACTGAAACTAATATTGCTCTATGGTTCACTATTCGTGTGGGTTATACTGTTTGGACACTGACTAATCCGTTATCTGTAAAAACACGTGTTCCCATTTTCCATTTCCTAATATGAAAATGTGATTGATCCAGATTGCACTCAAAGCTTTCAAGTATGTAAAATGGGCGGATTCTACAATCACCGTGAGCTATTGCATGGACCCACTAGACCCAATCTTCAAAATAAAATACTTCTAAATAATCCCGTTAAGATGAAAGAGGTTTCTGCTGATTTTCCAGTTCAAAACATGAAATGTCTGGCGCGTGCTGTGTACGGAATGTATTCTGACTCATTTGTCACATCGGCAGTTCCTCTCATAACCTCATAAATTATTTACATACGCCTGACCCAGTAATTAGGACTTTAAATGAAAAAATAGAACAGTTCTTACAGCGCAACGAAGCAGTAGTTATTTCGTAAACCTACGTAAAATGAAGTCAGAACCGCCTGAACCTGCTGTGCTGGTGAGTATTGGTCAAAAATGGTGACCCAGTCCCGTGGTAGTATACAGAATACAAACTACTAAAGCTACATGGCTACAAAGGAAGAAGTCCTACAGCAACAACTTCTCGAACCTACTTAGTTATGAGCTACACAACGGACCAGTCAAACCTACACGTTATCTATGTACATGAAAAATAAGAGGTAGGTGCAGGGTTTACTGAATAATATTATTAGTACAATTCATTATGTGTAGAGTGCTCACTCGACAACAGTATCGAGAATTCCCCCAAAACGGAGCAACGACCTCCATTAACACTCGGGCTCGTTTTAAGCGTATAACGAAAAGACGACTACGAACAGAATATCATACTTAAATATAGACTAATACGAGTAGTACTATGTAGTAGTAGTAGAGAACACTTCGTTGATTTTCCCCTTTCTTCTCTCAGCTCCTGATCCATTCATTTCTGTGTAGAACTGGAGAGGTCAAGTCATTTCATTATTTAAGAAATACGGTTAAAGGTCACTGATGCCGCCATCGGCCACACCTAGCTTGACTTTGTCCAAGACTCGGTTCACAAACTCCGTTGTGTGACCACCAATCTTGTGTCCTGCTTTGAACGAAGAGTATCAAAGTTCAAAATTAAAACCTAAATCCACCAAGTTTACCCATTATCTACATTATTCGGAACAACTCATAATCCTTACTTGTTCCAGTCCTGGAGATTCGTTCAATTTTGGACTGTACTGGTTCAGCGAGATCTGTTCCATCCATTTTCGAGAAAACCGCTTGACGAGCCTGCTCGATGGAGGACATGAGGCGTTCTAGAGAAAAGATTGAATGACAACACGTGAGAACCATCAACATCGCCACATGGTTGGAAGATGATAAAGGTCAACGAATTGGAAAATAACAATTTCGTTAGGTACTGCATGGAAGGTATTTCTACGTATCAATGGGCTCAACTTCTTACGCCATTGCCGAATCACGCCATATGGGTTAACAAAAAAGCTGGGCTACAAGATACTCTCTCTATTCCCACTTCATCCACTCTTCCATCGTTACATTAGGAACTCATTATTATCCTTTTAAACCATTATTATTAGAAGGACTGGAACGTTAAATTCAAGGTCAACAGCAGGGTTAGTCACACCCGTATGCCAGCGTTGATGGTTAGAGTTAATAATACAAATACACACGCTAACACGACGAGAGATAGTGTAAGTGTAGGAAAAAGCGAGAAGAGAGGATAGATGAGATAGCAGAGCAATGGGCAATAGTCAAGAATGTTTCTCTACATATATGAATAATCAGCCATCAGCCCAATCTCCCAGCCTTTTGCAAACTCAAAGAATAATAAAAAATAATAACAAAGGGTACGTGATGCTGAACAAATGTAAAAAAAAATACTTACTGTGCTCCTGCTCTAATCCGTATAGCTTCAACTTGTTGGCTTCATGTTGAGCTTTCTTCTTCAACCGGCAAGCTCTGTAAATACAAAATACAATGTGATAATCCTTAAATATTACTACATAACATAATTTCCGTTTGGAACGTTTAAGCCCGCACGTGTCTGCGGCCAGGGTTTTGATAATTCTATGCATTATCATCAATCGACATCTGAAGAGCTGCTTACAGCGAGTTTATCAGTAACAGCGAGCACATGAAGTATTTCGCCTCGCTATGTATTAAATAATTGCTTAATACGGTAGTCTATGAAACAAGTAGCAAATCAGAGTAGCGTATGGTTGAGCCTGATTCTTTCCAAAATTGAAACTTATCGGTACTTCATCAGTAAGCGTTAAATTTCTTGAGTCAGGTAAACGGAAAGTTGAAATCATGAATAATTTTCGAATACAGTATTTGAAGTTGTGTTTGCTCACTGCCACGTCTGCAAAATCTTCTATAAGCCCTAAGGAGCTTAGGAGGAAATTTTTGTCAAAAAAATAGTTTTAATAAAAAGAAGCGGAAAACAAAGGATAAAGAGGAAGGGAAAGGGGGGAAAAGGAAGAAAAGAGTAAAAAAAATGAGAAATTATTTCAATTAAAAGTGTAAATTTAAAAAATTCTGAGCAAAAATAGGGAGGAAATAATTTGTCCTTCGGAGGAAATTCTTAACCAGTTATAAAGATTTTGCAGGCGTGCCACTGCATTTGTATGTAATGTATTAATAACTACAGGCGGGTGTTCAAGCATACCTGCTATCCGCTGCGGTGTCTGTTTAATTGTAGCAGTATTAAAAATAATAAGTCGTAACAATGTTCCTAAGCTTGATCTACCTCGATCTCAGAAAACGACTTCAATCTAAAAAAGCGTTGAATGTCTCGCCTGTTATGAAGATACAGACGAAAAAATATGTAGAATCTACCACCACGTTAAACGTTTATCTTCAATCTTATTACGTATAAATAAATATTGACACACACAGTCGCCAGAGTATGTGACTTGGATGGATTACCGACTGTAGAACTATTTACATTTATTCGATCAGATACTCTTGTTATTGGAGAGCACGTCTAAGATAATATCTGTATTTCCCAAAGTCGCAGCTTTGAACTCAACAAGAGGATTATAAATAGAAAAAGGATCAGGTTTCCACTCACCTGGATGCCAATTTATTCTTTTCCTTCCTCGAACGAGACTTGACAGCCGTTGGAACGTCCGCCACTGGAGTCATATCAGCAATCGTCTTATTGAGTCGATCTAATTCCTTTCCAATGGCATACAACTTCCTAGGATTCGGAGTCAGGTCGTTACCATCCCCTTTACGAGCCTTCCCACTTAAAAAAACAAATTCTCACTACAATTTCATGGTCGTTTCCAGCAAACAACGTCACACATCACGAGGGTTATATTGCAAAACTTCCCTGAAGGTAATTACAATGTAACAAACACTGCAGAAACGTAATCTGGGAAGGTAATCTGACCTCGAAAAAACCTCAGACTCAACTACTTAATTCGCACCAAATGAGACATAATTATTTAGTAAGTACCTGTGTTTGATTCCTTGAATGTGACAAAGTGGACTGAATACAGGATCAGTTGGCCGTTGAAGAACATGGGGATCCTCTTGTGTTGGGGCCAAGACAAGGCGCTGACCTTTAGGACCTTTAGCCTGGACATTGTACTGCCAGAAGAAGCGTTCACGCCGATTCCCGCTCGCACTTCCGGTATTGCTTTCCGTGTCGCTCACATCCGTGTCTACAAGGTTCGAGTATTGATTAGCGAGTTTGCACACCATGCTAAAAATATGCATCCAAAACCCAAGCAAACTATTTCCGAGTTCAATGCCCTTCTATCTCGGAAGAAAACAAACAGCGTCGCTTACAGCTGACTGTTCGGAAAAGATGCATGCAATAAAACCTATTCCCGTTCTTAGCTAGTACTAAAACTACAACAGTACCCCAGAGGCACTAAACCCTCTGGAGAATCCCCAATGCCATGCAAATAATTGTGTATCTATGTACATAATAATTCTAGAGTATATTTATATAATAATTGCAAACCTTCGTCACTTGAGTCATGGTCACTCACGTCATCGGAATCAAAGCCCTCGTCCATGGACAAGGAGAACTCCCTACCAGGGCTTAAAACATCTGTGAAAGTAGGTTTGAGTTGTAGTTGATACCACTCTGTTTGGACTCGAGTAGAGTTCATTGTATCTTAGCAAGAAATACACAAGTACACCAAGACAAAACGTAAAACGTAACCACCACCGTAAACCCCGAGAAGCGACAAATTCAACTACAGGACTTAGAAAAACTGTTAGAACAATAGACCGTAATCTGAACCCAGTGAGACGATTGGGAAGAGAGGCTTCCAGACGAATTAAATAGAAAGTGTCTACTGATCTTAACTATCCCTTCTAAGCCCACCACAACTACTGCAGCTACAATTAAAGGGAAATAATAACCAGAGTAAAGAAACCAGATACAAACATGAACTGATATTAGATACTACTCAAGCATGTATTTTTCATCAAGTCTATTACGTCTTGGCGGGCGCTCTCACCAACTCGTCGTAAACAAGAACAACAAGCGTTTGCATTGGTTCGTTACTACGCAATGGATTAGCCTATGAGTCAGGGATGGATGACCTACTTCCTACTGGATAAAACTGTATTCATGGACTCGCAGCTGCGTCACAAAAACATGGGATTGGACAGTGGATGACTTGATAATTATATAGGATCAAGAAGGAAAAATAAATACGCGGTTAAGAACATCTCTAACTAGGGATTCAATTTCTGCATAAAAGACGCCCATTCAAAGGCCACCAATAAACTTCCAATACGTGTAGTATTAGTTAAAAGGAGAACAGAAAACAGATTGCGACATATAGTTTCTCAATTAAGTGTGTAGATTGAAAAAAGTGCATCAAATTGATCCGGCGGTTCAGTTCAGACACGAGATACTGAGTATTCACGCGCCAAGTACGGGTCAACAAATGCTTTGGCACGTGTGGAGGACGTGAAAAGGTAAACAACTGATGTAATGTAACCACACGCGACAAGTGATGATTGCGGTCTACCAAAATATTTATTATTAATTAGCGCCAAAAATAAAATTGCCAATATCTGTGCCGTGACAAAGAGTGTAAATATCTATTTAAACCGAAATTAAAGCCCAAGTGAGTATGCGCTTGGAAAGAAGGACAACAACAGACAGAAACCAGGAAATGCGAAAGAATGGTGAAAGCCAAGCACAGTTCGTACCTGCAGAAACGAGACTGGATGTAGATCCAGCTTCGGCCAAAGATCCAGTGGAGAGAAGATGAGGTCGTGGGTCACGCCTGGCCCAAACTGCTTCTCGCCGTTGCTGCCAGCTCTCCCAGTCATTATTGCCCTGGCGCGTCGGAGCAGAGGTTGAGAGTCTTGGTGACGAAGAGCCGGGTGATGAGGTCATCATGGATGAACGCGGAAGGGACTGTCCCAATGGACTTGGGTCCGGTGACTCTAAAGAGTTTTGAAGTTCGCGACGAAGAAGAAGCTCCCGAAGCCCACCAGAGTTGCCGCTACTGCAAAAAACATCAAAAATATTTTTGAACTCACAACCACAACTGACTGGTACTCACAGCCTAGTCTAGTAAAACCCGTTCGCTAAGCTTTACGACCTCGTTAAAAGCCATGTGGTGAGCGTAGCAAGACTTACCTTGTTGGCAGTAACCCAGTTGATTGGAGAGTGGGAGCATGATTCAAGTTGATGTCAGAGGGGATGTGCATGGGCTGCATGAGTGTTTGCTCCAAAATAGTGCAGGGGACAGGAACGCTGGTTCCAGTCAGATTTTGCAATCTCTGAAATTGGAACCCAGCCTGCGGGAAGGATGACGAGGGATGAACTTGGAATGGAACGAAGTCCTCAGGATCCATTGGATTCCCACCAGCCGGTGTCTGGGGTGACGGAGTGGCTTCCACGTGCGGCAGAGCATCTGCTGGCCAATACAGATCATCAAAATTTAAACCGTCCAACAGCGTGTCCGCATCCGGAGCATTCAGCTCAGCCAACGTGGGGCCCAGAAGGTCATTCCGCACCACTTTGAAGATATCATCCTCGTCAACAGCCATGGACAACTTGGACAACTCCCCCTCCATCGACATGTGATCAAACTCCGAGCCACCCATGTTCATGTCCATTGCCTCCCCGGGGTCAACGAGGGTCATTCCATTCCAAGCTCCTTGGCTGAAGGTGGAGCTGGTGATGAGTCCACCGGGATTGAGGATCCAGTGCTGAGGCTCGTTCATCGAACGTCGCGGAATAGGCATTCCTTGTGGAGACGAGGGACCCATTGACAGAGGGCTGAGTGCTCCAGGACTTCCCATCATGCCAGGGCTGGCTGGACTATTCTCACCTGATTGAGACATCAACAGGCGCTGATTCACGTGCACTTGGAGCAGTTGAGACATTATGTCCGTCCTGCTTCAGCTCTTACCTGAGCAGTTCACAGTTAACAAGTGACACAAGCAATCTGGGTAAAGTTTAACCCGAAAAAGGTCACCAAAAAAACAATTTGTTGACTTCACTTTTCTAAGCGGTCAATCATGAAAATTCAGCAACTAGGAAAACTTCACGAACAAAAGGCCCAAGGCCAGTCTGAACCAAAGTCAATGGTAAACAATATGTTTATTTATAATTCACTACTGACTTCACTTTCTTGCATACGGTGTACTTCTTCTGTTTTTCGATTAGTTAAGCTTGATCTCGCTGACTTGATCAATATCTGTAAAACATAATAAAATAATTATGTTGACTGTATGGGGAAATATGATAAAAAAAACTGTCGAAATAGCCCCAATGCGATGCAGAGAACGCAAAGAATTTGGGCTCGAATCAGAAATTTCTGCAACAGTAATTACTTTCCATCAACCCTTTCAAGGATAATTTGTATTCCTGTCACACGTTAAACTGCCTAAGTTGGTTCGAAGCCCACATCCCACGACCC
The DNA here is from genome assembly GCA_034693865.1 of Ceratophysella sigillata. NCBI lineage: Eukaryota > Metazoa > Arthropoda > Collembola > Poduromorpha > Hypogastruridae > Ceratophysella > Ceratophysella sigillata. The sequence continues at coordinate 8,409 of JAQFXY010000731.1, read as the reverse complement.
CCAGAATCGCTCTACACTCGGGCCTGTGCACATTACATGGAAACAGGATTGGGAATTCCACTGATGATACAGACCAGAATGCAATATACAATACACCTACACGACCATCCCACCACAACACATCACACCACATAATAATTCATGCTTGTAGTCTGCAGCCGATTGAGGTATTCCAGTCCGTTCTCAGGTGGCTTCACAATTTTTCTACCTTCCAATCCAAATCAAGTTTGACTTAAGAAGGTCGATGAATCCTATTGATTTTTATTCACCAACTCACACTGGAGTGAATAGGAATTACGCCACTATGCATCTCCGAGTTCCACTAAACACTGCTGAACCCAGTCTGCAAAATCTACATTAGACCACTGACGGCAGCGCATTGCATTCACGCTATCTATTCCTAGCATCTAGCATAACACTCATCTTCAGAAACATTCATTGGCACGACGACAATAGCGCACGTCATCTGGGCATCTTATCAGTATGTACTACAGGTTTCAGTTCAGAGGAAGTAAAAGTGCCTGATGACTGATGACAGCTAATGCTGGAAACACGGAACAGGTTGGGACAGGTGCAATAGTAGCCCAAACCTCAAACAAATACTTAATCTAATCACAATTAAATTATAAATTCCAGTATTTGTCGGTTGCGTGAATTGTTTTATAGGGTCATATCAATAATCCAGCCAAAAACACTGCCAATTATTTTTAATCATACCATTATTGTTTCATAGCCTAACATTACAAACGTAACAAAAACGAGTGTAATTGGGCAGAGAAGAGGCAGAGAATAAGTTCAACTATTAATTTTAAGCTCATGAAACATGCTGATTCCTCAAAAATTTCCAGATTTGTTTATTATGCTTGCACAAACAGATTTTCTTCCCTGTTTTTGTTCATATGCTAATTAACGATTTAAAAAATATTGGGTTTAGATGATACCATGCCGAGTTAAGCAGTTGATTTCCAAATCGCCTCTAATTAGCCAAAGTTTCCATTTAAAAAAAAAAAAAGTAGCAAGCAGACAAACGACATTTTGACATATTCCTGGTCTAAACAAAAACATTTTGCCACATGAGCGTGATACATTATATCAGTCATTCCAATTTCTGCTTCATCGGTAAATTGTGGGCAAAATATTGTGGATCATTAAGGATTGTTTTAACTTTCATTCGACAGTTTTACGTTGCGTCTTATTTTCTTGCAAAGGTTTACAAAATAGGCGAGCATGTAGAATCTACTCAACAGTTTTTTCTGAAGCCCACGTGTGCCAGCAAACATGGTTTTTACCTCAATGAGTTGATTCACATAATTATGAGCATATTGCCAGAGGAAACTCACAAGGCACAATAGTTCTATTATTGCGCTACGATTTCGCTTCAGGAGTTTTTACATACCTACTCATATGCATTAGTGATTACCTAGCCAATTATTTTTTCGACGAATTGCTCACTTATGCACCTAACATACTAACATCCACTCCACTACCTTGAAATAAGTACATACTACTGTAGTATACCTTGACTTTGACTACAAATGTCTATCACACAGTGTTTAAAGTTGAACACATTTTGCTTCAAAAACTCAATGGAGAAGTTCATGGATTTCCGTTTTGAGTGCCCAATGGTTAATAAAACTTTGATGGAAAAATTGGACTAAACTTACTAATGAACTGACTGACTAGACTACACACTCAACTCGTTTCGTCTACAACATGCATGTAATTTTACATAACACAATAACACTTGCACTTCATGTATTCTTAGTTGAGCTCAAAAGCTACAATAAACTTGCTTTATAATAGGGCTACAAAATCGTATGGTTGATTATTTGGTAAAATAGTTCCTGTAAACCTTATACATATATCGTACACGTGCCCCAATTATTGTGTAATCCACTATGCAACTTTTAATTTAACTGTAAGTACCATTGATACGAAAAAGTGATAGACAATTACAACTATAGCACCGTATGAAATGAACAAGCTATATTTTCATTATTCTATTCATACACATGCCAACAAAAAACAATCTCGTATACGATACACTCCACAACCTTCGCTGATTTAATACTTTTTTCTACAAAGTGTCAAGGACTGAAGACTGAACTATCACAACTTCAGATCAAAACATAAAGTAAGACCAGACCGACGAGGAGCCAGAACCAGAACTATTTCCCTCGTGTCTTGGCCTTCAGATCCAGACATTGTGAATTGTGAATACCATTAAATTTCAAATATACAAAGTAGTAGCAGTAAAATAAATCCTGTGCGTATGGTTCAGTTGTAAATTTGTTACCTAACCCTAACAGCAATTATAACTGGTGTGTACCGTGGATTTCATTTAGTTTAAGTGCATCCTCAACTTAGTTGAAAGTGGAGTATTACTTCTATTATAGACAGACTAGGTACACGACACACGCCAGTTTTAGTACATGTTTTGTGGTCCATTTCTTATCGAGTAGCAACTAAACTCCAGCAGCTCGACTATATACGATCCAGGCACAAGCTGACGAAACTGATTTCATCTCATATCTGCCTCATGCATGTAACATCTAACACGTCAGAGTGATTAAACTCAGCTCAAGTTGAAGGATTCAAATTTAATCTTCTCAAAACTTTCGAGCCACTAACTTCCCTGATAGATTAGATAATGCATACATGTACCTACACTACTGGAGCCGTTTAGTGCCGCAAGCCGCGTGATCTCAAATCAAAACCAAAACCAATAACAGAGGATTATACAATTGAACGAGATAAAACCAGTCTCGGTAAATTCTACAGAAAAATCAACTATTGTCGTACAATTACTGAATTTAACTTGGAGATATTATGGAAAAGTTTGAAAGATACCGCAGATAGATAGTGCCTAGTGCCTATTACCTAGTAGTGGCTGCTAGAGGAAACACTGTCTTCATTTGGCGAGGACAGATATGTCGAAGTCGTCGCAATCGATACAAGATATCAATATGCACTGCTGCTCCTCCCAATTACTTTCTTCAATTGGCCCAATTACAGATCAGAAATTAGCTCCACGTAAGCATAATAAACAGTTTACCACAACATGTCGTCGTGTGGGTTTGCTAGGATTTGCTATTCCGACTACCAACCACGTAAATACGCTATAACGCGTACGAGCCAAGTCAGTAGTTTAAAGTTAAAATTCGTATTTTTGGAACTGCTTGCTGTCTAAGGACGATGTCAAAGGGAAAATTTTATTATGGTGTTTGTTAGGGAAATCCGTAAAAGCCGTTACACCATACATCTGGAGTCAAATACCGTCGTCGTCGCCGACTTCAGAAATCAATATACTGTGTAGGTAGAGTTTTGCCATTTTCTGAATGATTCATGAGTTTGGCTGACAGCTTACAACTTATTGGTAAACAAAAAAGCAAAGTTAACTCAGAATTGACAATTATGCTCAGAAGTGTGTGAAATTATTTTCAGTCGAAGCCAGCAATATCGATTAAGTATAAACTTCTGCCTGCTATATAGTCCTTGACTCACTCAACCCGCGGTTGACGTTCGAGCTGTTACTCCATTTAATATTTATTCTCGACTGCATATGTAATCTGGGTTAAACCCGGAGCAGAGACAATGCTATCCTAATAATATTTTTGTACTCCCAAGGTCAACTTCATGATAAAGAAGGAAAAGATAGGTAATGCATAAATAAAAGCGAAGAGACAGATAAGATTAAAACACTCGCACACCTTAGCCTCTGATGTGAAGTAAGTACAGCAATTGTCGTTTAAAAGCATTATTATTGTCAAGCTTCCTCGCTTTCAATTCTCACACTTCAGCAGTGCTACAGATTAGTAGCTACACTTTGTACACTTCCGTCAACTCGTGATAAGGCAAAAAATAAGCATAAGCGAAGTTTGTGTGTGACAACTTGGTACTGGCACAGGCACATTAGCAGTAGCAAACAGTTGCATTGTTACATAAATCAGTGGAATTGGTGTATGGAAATATATTATGAATCGTTCTCAGAATACAACAAGAGAGAACAATGCCGGAAACATATTTTATTGCCAACATTTTCCAAGTAAATCGACTTGCGTGCGTATACCATTGTTTAGGTTCGTACGAAACAGAACTTGTCAACATTTAAGTAAGGCTAAATGTTGACCTTAATCTTTCACATACACTATACAACTCGTTTCTTAACCTTTTGAGAATCCTTCAACCTTACTATGAAAGAGCATTTTTGTTAAGTAATACTCCAACTGACAAGTTATTAAAATTACAAGTGAACAAGCCCCTCTGCACCCTTACCCTTGCCTTACTACGAATCTATGCCTTTCCTCACACTACTGTCAATCGTTTTTGGCTTGGTATTCTGCAACATGTACCATTAACATTCTGTACGAGTTTTGAAGAGAGCAGGCTCCGCTCCGGTTTCATAAGTATATATATATTTACATTATATTATACATGGATTGAGATCGAGAGCCTTCTCTTATCCTGCACTTCCTTACTATTTCGCAATATTTGCAAAAAACTAGCACGTATGTTGCAGTTAGTATTTAAAGATTCACTCTCCAATTTTTAGAAACAAGACACTTGCGAGCAAGCGGTTGTGCTTTGTGCTAGTCAAGCCTATGCATTTAAGACCTAAGTACTTACTGAAATTAATTCACATTCACACTAGCTCATGCTTCTGTGCAGTAGAATGCTATGAAGTTGAATACAAACAAATGCATACCTAACCTACCCTCCAGTCATGAATTGTAAAACATCAAAACACTTTATTGAAATGTGAGGCCCTTCTTAACCCATACAACACTTGGGACTTTGGGACTCAAGAAATAGGGTTTCTTTCGAGGTTTTAAAAGTTATGGCTATATGGCTAGACTCTTAACTATCAGGCATTCGTCTATCATCTATTTCTATTGTGTGCAAGTCGATATAACTTTTAATCACTGCAGACTGCAGGTTAAGGCCAAGGACTTCAGAGAACCGCCTATTGTCAATTGTTTAGGTGCAAATTACATTAGCCTAGGTTGTGCTCTACGAACAGTAGAGAGAAAGACAGCGTTGTGCTTTGTGCTTGTACTTGCTTGTATGATTTCTTACCGGAAATAAAACAAAATATTGTGACTTGTGTTAAGTAACATGGAAACCGAAGGTTGAATGTATCTTTTTTGACATCAGATGTCAACTTCAAACTTTCAGTACTTAAAAGTACAAGCTGGCTTTACTACATATGACATAGAACTGGCTTGTCTAAGAATTATAATCAACAATACTTTTTAAGCTTAAACGCAATGCTTCCTATCTGTCTGTCATCTGCCACCCGTTTACGAATCTGCTTGTCCAACTTATTCAATCACAACATCGTGGATTGTGATACATATGTATGCATAGTTACAAGTTAAGGTAAACCAACTATTAAAACAACTCTGGAATTCTAGAACACTTGAATTCTCATAAAAAAATTAGTTGAAAATTAACATCTCTATGACTCAACGCGTAGACCATTGTCATGACTGCAATTGCAGACGCTTGGCTTCAATTTTATAACAGCAAAAACAATAGCGGAATAACGGAGACATGTAAAAACAAGGTTTAGTTGTTCCAAAAATATCGTCAAACCCAAGGTTCGTTGCCAATACGCCTTGGTTAAACCATGCCGAACTCAATTATAACCTTACCAAGCCAAAATCAACAACATATCCTTGATTTTAAATGTTTTCGCGGTTACAACAAACAACAAAGGTCAATCAATCATCTCCTATTCCATCCAACCACCCATTGTATGTTGATGTAGTCCCGAACCAGCAAGTGTAGAGTAACACTCATTAAAATGGCGCGAATATTTAACCTAAACTAACTTCCTAATCACCGGAATAACTCTAGCAGTTTAGCTTCTTACAATTGAACACAGTAACAATACTCTTACGGTATAAATGTAGCCCTTACACCGTACAAAAGGCCCACACTGTAAAGACACTTTGAACTTTTGAGTGGAAAAGTACAGAAATTAGGGCGATTATATGTTTATACGTGTACATATATAAGGAAGGAGACAAGTGTAGTGAAGCAGGACTAACTGCTGGAACACCAAAACAAGAGACAAGACCTCACTCACCGTGTAGCAGTGGACGTGGTCGGTGTATGCTCAACCTTGCGTGTGGACCATGTGCAAAATTCCTAGAACTGGTCTGCTATTCGCGTGAAGTGGTACTGGACCTGGATGCTGCTCCTGGTCGTCTTGTGTCTGAGTGAATAGTTCTCCACGTGCCTGATGAAGAACCAGCGGAGGCTCAACAACATGAGATCCACATTCCAGCCCAGCCGTCGTGGAGTAACACCGTCACACACACCCACTTGGGCAGCCAACCCGTCCCAGGCAGGGGAATCACGACCACAACAACAAGACGTCGATGAGGCCAACACGAGTCCCTGCCCGACCTTGGTGACGACAATAGATCCCTACTACTTACTGCTTCTCTTCTGCTCCTATGTATATTACATTCAATGTCCCAGTCCCAGCTCAGGCTCCATCAGCACGTTAGTAGGCAATGGTTTCTTCCTATACGGACCTCACCAGATCTCAACTTCACATCAACACCACGGAACACAACACGCTAATGAATCAGCCTGCCTGCTCCTGCCTCCAATCCTCTCTGCTGGGGGACCCAATGTTTTTCTCACGGGGAGGGTTAGGATACGCCAGGCTATACGTCTCTCAGCTCTTGTTATGTTCGTGACACACATATGCTACAGTCTGCTTCTCCCTACTAGGTCGTAGAGACCAATTCAAAATTTCAATTTTCAGCCAGAAAATATTAGTGATACATTGCCGTGATGTGAGACAATTGCAATCCTCTCGTTTTATTAAAATTACTTACTCGAATTATTAAGCTCTCAAAAGTCCTTTTGTGTAGCTACTGGGCGTTTCGGCTTAAGAATCCAATCTTATTTGACACTGTATGAGATTTGAAACGTAAACAAATCAAAGCAATTATGAGAGAAAGTCATGGCCGAAGAATAATGTCCCCAGATGTTGTAAGATTTAAGTATAATATAATAATTCAATATTTAATATAATTTAATATTAACGGAACATAGTTGATAGGATGATTTCAGATACAGTTGTTGTCCGATTACTTGGTCGTGATGAGAATGAACTTCTGAAGTTAAAAAATTGAGATGTGGTTAAGACGTACTATCTACTATGTGTTTACTTTGATTTTAAGCACCACAATGCAAATATAGTGTAAGGTCAAAATTTATCTAATTATGCCATAATAGTCCCAGTAAGTACGACACAACATTTATATGCTTTGCAATGACAATAGCCTGGCAGAATAATACACTGAAAGAAGCAGTAAAATCAAGCAAACTGTGTACTCGACCTCGACAGATGATTCAAATAAAAATGAAGAACCGTATGTATTAGACTTACTATATGTGGCTGTGGACTAAGAGTAAAGTAACCCCATAATATTCCAGAATTTTCAATAAAATTAAATGATTAGTTATTGAAGAATACATTACAAAGTACAAATAATAAAATAACATGGCGTTTAAAAAATATTCTGTTATTCAAGGTCACTCAAAACTAGAGCTATTATTGATTCAGTACAAGTATAGTCACAAATAATTCACCAAATATTTGAAAACTATGTACACATCCGTGAACTGTGTTTTTGCTTTAATGTTGGCTTTTTGCATTTGGAGATTATTATCAGAAAACGTAAGTATCTTCTCTGGACTGGATGAGTATTGTTGCTACAACACAGGTTGTTATGATTCAATTCCTGGCCTGGTATAGTCAGGGCATGGGCATGGGCACCAAGAGCGTGGGAAGAGAAGGGAACGGGGCAAGGGGCTGGGAGCTCGTGTACGAAGACCAATGGAAATCAGGAACGAAGGCGCTATCCAACACATGCTTCTATTTGTATCCATCCACTGTTTACGTTTATAGTTTCACTACGTTTACCTCCTTCTTCCCGTCCGGTCGGGTCGGTTCCATCATACCGTGGAGATTGCAGTAGAACCATCTACTCTACTAGAGTATAGAATCATCGCTAGATACATTAGATGGGATGGCATGGAATCGCAACTTGTATAGCAAGTGTACATACTTGTGTGGGGGGCAGCGCAGGGAGTACAAGCAGGGCAGGGACCGAGTCGCCTATACGCTGGTAGTTTACTACCACGGCGTGTGTGAGTCAGCAGCACGTGGAGTGGACAAAAACTGACGACGGTGATCTTCCATGCCAACAAATATTTTCAAAAGTCAAGCAACAGTAAACCGTAATGAAAATCAAACCGTTTGAGATATCATGAACCGATGAATATCTACATAGTAATTGTCTGATTTCATCCATTTACATAAAATCGTTACTTTGTATGGATGTCTGGATGTCTGGATGTATGTACACTATCTCCTCCGAAGAT
>JAQFXY010000730.1:0-18194 GCA_034693865.1 Ceratophysella sigillata | reverse complement strand
TACACCTACACCTATCAACATAATTTATTCATTAATTATGCAAATTTCTTTCAAGAATCCATATGCTTCTTAGCTCAAATGACAACTGCAAGCTAATTTCTATGGAAGGTTGCAATGTTAACATTGAAATACAATGTTACTAATACTACAAACATGTTTTTTGATTTCAGAAAAGTGAATACCGCGATTGAAGATGAGCTGTCCATTTAGCCAAAAGAATGCTCGCCAAGGAAGCGGAGACAACGGACGAGGTCTGCAGCGCCCGAGCTACACAACGTACGGTCAGAGCATTGACTCTGTGAACCTGTGCACGAGCGGAGCAGATGACCTGAACCTGTCCTCTCTCAGCTCCGCAATCATCGCCCTCATCGTCCCCCAGGTGAGTAATCCCAGAAGTAGAAATCCTCGAGAGGCACACAACTAATAATCTCCAAAGTTTAAGTTACTCTCAATTGGGAGAAAGCATGGAGAGAGAAAGTGGGCTTGAGGCCATTTCCCTCTCCTTCGTCACCCTTCCCTTCGACGTCAATGAATATGCATGTTTCCCTTTGAGTTCCGACATAGTTTGTTAACACAGAGTTTGATACTGGGAAGCCTGGGGCGACCAAGGGGCTCAGACGGCTCCACAGAGTAAATTAGGCTCAAATTAAGATAAAGTTTGGGAAAATAAGAGCTTTCCATAATATGAAATAGGTACTACTGGCTGGGCTCTCGTCTAGTTCGTACAATAATAGCTTTGTCTATTTGGCCAGGAGAGATTTGAGCTGTGCATGCAGAAGTGTGGAAGAGAAAAGTTTTCCCGAACCCTCGCTCTGGCGTTACGACAGAGTCAGGCATTGTTTGCAGGTTGGTTAGGCTTAAGTGTGTGCTGAACGGTTCTTCTTGAACCTCTACCCGCATGCTTCCAGTCTTTGACAGAATCAATGGGCTCATCAACTTTCACTTTCGATATCAACTTTGATTTGGAGGCTAGACTTGTTTTGTAATTTCCACTGTTCTGCTGGGCTCGGGGCTACCCGGAGTCAAGTGCAGGTAATTATGGGGCTCAAAATTTAATAACCTTTCTCCACTTGCGCTATTTCAAAATGACTTTGCTTTGAACGTATCTAATTGCTTCTGGTCTGAGGCTTGGTGAATTGGAAAGCCCAATGTGTGCATTCCCTCTAAATTATGCAGCCCTGAAACATAAAACGGAAAAATGATTCAATTTTCGTAAAAAACTTTGTAATTTATATTACTCAACTATTTATTAAGTATTTACCCTTGCTAAGCTTAAAAAAACAAATAATATTATTTTAAATCGCAAGTACTCCTGTAGAAATTGATTCAGCCATGCATGGATTTATTACAAATTTGTTGATTCCATGTAATCTGAAAACGATTTAAACTTATCGAAATACGCCCAAAATATTTGGCAGGTAGGAGGTTATTATTATTAACGAAGTATTTTCAGATGAAATATATTGCAATTCTGGCTCCGCTGAAAGTGTCACCCGCTGTTTGTAGATCATAATAGATTTCAGGACTCAATAACACATCCGCCGTGTCTAAAAATACGTGGAGAATCACGCTTTTCACATTTATCTTATCTTTTGCTGCCTGTCTGCCTCTATGAATGTCCACGAGACATATGTAGTACAAAGTCCTCGCCCGGATGTTATTGACAACTGGTCAACTGGCTTCGATCGGCTCGGTATAGTTAAAAGGAACGTCGCGTCATGGAGACAGCGTAGAAGCCTGGATGAACTCACTGCTGCATCTGCAATTTATTCTTGTCTAACGGCATTATTTACACTATATTCAGCGTTCTATACTCCAATGCGTATCTACATCAGACATATATCCCTACAGTCCCTTCCCTTTGGTGCTATAGGTACGGGCATTATACATAGTTTAATGCAAAAATCGACTTTTCTCCACACAAAGTGTACAGTAGTGGAGGGAAGTAGGTTTTGAGTGGGGAAGGAAAGGTATTGGAGAAATACTTAACGCCATTAGAAGTATGTAGCGCTTTGGTATGCTGGGAACTGGGGCCACTTAAAAAGGCCTCTCTTCACCGTGCTGGGAGTGCGTGAGGCTAAGTAGGGGTTCTGAAGATTGTGAAGAAAATTGGATTCCTGTTTCCGGTTTCTCTTAATGTAATGATGACTTAGAACGGGTTTCCATCAGGGTTTGCACAATTCCATCCACTCGGCTCCACATCCCTTTCTCTTTAGGCCAGAGAAAGTCTGCCCGTTCCCCAAGGTGTACTTTACTTGCAACCTCCAACATCCTCCATTTCTCCACATTAGGTTGGTCAACCTCAAAAGAGCCAGCCTGATTTGCACACACATCACTCTGTTGACATGGGAGAGGAGATTTAAGGGAATACGGGCACAAACTAAAATACCATACCCTTCACGCCACAAGAAGATAGCTAGAGTTGCTTAGAGCCAACTGGCCAGGCTTCTGTTGCACGGCCGAGACTGCACAACTGCAGTAGGCACGTATCCCGACAATTCATTACGGGACAATTTATAGTCCCAAAATGTATTGTTATTAATTTGGAGTTAGATTTAACACAGTTGACTTGTAAAATTAATACAAAGGTTAATATTATTGTAAAATATGAAAAGAAAACGCAAAGCATTGCAATTACTGTTTATTGCAATTTTGTAAGCCTTACACAGTTATCAATATATCAGCTAATAAATACTATGGAATTATACGATTGTCCATACCAATTTGTTTCTTTTCAATTTTCAATGAAATAGAATTTTTGAGACTTCAAATTGTGACGCTGTGAACTGTTGCCGCAAAGAATTGGGCAGACCATCAATTGTTCCGCTATGACTTGTCCTGGATTCCAGTAGTCATATCGCCATAGAGAAATTTATTGATGTTATCCTTAGCAATGCTGGCTGGCCACGTGTGTCTGAGGAGGTCTGTACACACTAGGCATGGATTTTTGTTTAAAAGAAACACTATTGATTTTAGCGGCTTTTGGAATGAAGGCCTGGGAGTGGGATTGAGCGAGGAAGGCCTCTGGTAGAAGCGGAATAACGAGGGAAGGGAGACGTAGTTTTGGGAATCCACAGATAGTCACCCTGATACAGATAGATGAGGGAAACTCCTTGTGTGTACTTAACTTGAAAAGAGTTTTTTCCCCTTAGATTTTTGTAGAGGAGCAATTTGAGTGAAGTGGATTAAGTGAATGAGAAAGGAAGCCAAAGACAAGACAGTCAATACAAATGGAACCCTTCAGTACTGACAAGAAGTAAATAAGGTCATTGGAACAGGGGCCCACTGCTTCTGCTGCTCGGTTCCTCCTGCTCCTCCTGCTGCTGGGCAAACCAAATAATAACACACAACCTTGGGACAATAGGCAGAGAAGCCTCCTGATTCCAGTCCAATTCGCTGGAATGAAAGAGTTAAGATTCCCCGTCCTCCCTTCTCATTGGCTCAAACTTAATTCAACTAAAATACTTGTCCATGGAAGATCAGGACCAGAAAAAACATTCAAAATACTTGATATGCTAGCATAATGGTCTTCACATCCATCTGCATCACTTACGGAAAACAAGTTTTTAGAAAATTGCCTTAGTATTTGCTCACTTTATTATTTCTACCCAAAACAAATGACATCTGGTGCTCTATACAATTTTGGTTTACATATACTCAATATCTAGTCAGCGTCAGCGCGTTCTACCAAGCGTCTAAACGGTAAGATGAACCGAAGCGAAGCTACTATGCGAAAAGTCATGTGAACAACCTGAACCATGTGGTAAAAAAAAACCAAAATTAAGTAATTGTCAACTTTTGACCGTAACGACTAGGGAAAAGAGGGAATTCACGATTATTCTAAGTACATACATACTTGCTATATATTCTTACGCAGTATGCAAGGTGAACCAAGTGTCAGTTCGGTGTCAGGTGCCACAGTCATTCGATCCTCTAAGTTGCGGGGGAATTGAGTACACGATGTCCTAGAAGTATTAAATATTTGTTGCATAACCATGTTCTACGGTACATGCGGATGGACTGCCTAGACGAACACATGGACAGACGTTGTCATAAGACGCCTGTGGCCTAACTGACATAATACGAATTACTATTAGTGCCAGATACAAACGGAATCGGAGTAACAAAGGCTGAGGCTGAAAGAAAAACTCATCTTTTTGGCCAAAGAAAGGAAAGCTGGTATTTTTCGCCCGCTGTGTCTGGTTGAGTGAGTGAATGAATGGTGTTGGAAGAGAGAGGATTTGCATATATATCTTTAAAAAGCTAGAAATTGAAACTGTGCCTCTCTCAAAATCCTATCATTATTTATTCTTCTCAATGCTTCCTTCCGCCTCGATCCCATGTAGGAAGAAGTGGGAGTGCATGGATGACTTGTGACTGGTGCTCTGTTATTTGAGCAAACTAGACAATATTTACTTTTCCTCTTCTCAGCCATGGGAACACCAAGTCTCGAGATTGGATTCAAAGAAATTGAATCCCACTTTCCTCGGCATACTTCACTCAGCCCAATTTCTTTTGGACCCATTAACCCAGCCTGCCCTCTTAATAGGCTCTCCTTCTGCGTGCAGGCGAGCCATAAAATAAGCTCTTATGCAGTGTTAATAGCCCAAATGAGATTTCTCATGGAGTGTACACAGGAAATTGAGCCAAAAATACACTGCGAAAACTACAGATTCAGATTGGAACGGAATATAACAGAAGCTGCTCGTTGGGAACTCCAGAACGAATGAACTCTGCGCATCTCAATAGAAGAATTTCTATGATAAAGCCGCCCAGTGGGAAGCCTGGATGAATTTTAATATAAATTAGATAAGGTGCAGTTGAACATGGATGGAAAGGATGCTTAGGGGCAGCTGGCGGTGAGCAGTGCTGTATATTTGACTTGGACGGTGAGATGTCTCTGCGTAGGTGTACAACTTTTTAAGCCCAAATTCAGGCTTGGTAGGAACATATCCGTAAGGACATTATGCAAAAGGTTATAAGCTGTTCGAGATGGATTTTATTTGAATATCAAACTCGTTTTTGGAGCTGAATAGAAAGAGGAAACTCGGGCCGTTTCTGCTCTGACCCAAAGGATTTACGGCTTGAGGCAAAAACGGCTTTCATCTTTTTAACGTTTATTTTATTTCTCTTTTTGTTTTGGTTTATTGAACGCGTTGAGTCTTCTCTACGGCACTTTTCTCAGATGAAAATCAATATTTGTTTAATATAAAATGTATATAGTTTGACTTAGGACCCAAGTCAAAGTGCACAAGGTAAAATAATATTCAAATCCATAATTTGTCTTTCAAGGCTTAGGGTATCCTAGGAAATGGATCTTGGAGAGGCAATAAAATATCAGCTAGAGCTTACGCCCACGCCTCATCGAGAAAGTGCTTTCCATCCGGTTAACTTACATGACTTGATTCTTAGAAACGGATCCAATCAATATAATGTCAATATCAGACAGTATTAGCGCTAAACGTTGGGAAGGTTACTCATGGTCTCAAAGTGTAAGTACTAGTATATATTGACTTTTGGACCAGAACTCGTACTGCAGCTTTCAGGTAGCTACACTTAGTTTGTGTAGAACTTTATTAGTTGACGAAGTCTTTTAAAATACAAACATAATCAATACTTCAGTTCCAAACGCTGATATGTGAAGCTGAACTGGCTACTCACAACGTGTACGGAAATATATATTAGGTTGTGTTTAACGTCCGTAAATACTCAATTTGGAATAACCAATCAGAGGCAGAATAAAAACTTTGTCTAGAAAAATAACGTATGTCTACACAAATGCACACAACACAAAATTAATAAGCTCGTTTTAGGTGAAGATAGTGAGTTGCGGATTCTGGGTTGTCAGTCAGAATAGTTTCCGCTAATTGTAATTTGAGTATGAATGCTGAAATCGAAGAGACATTTGAATAAATCTATATTGAAACTGAAACTGAAGCTACACGTACGAATACACGCTTATACCACAGAATGATGAAGCGTGTTATTTGCTAGGATCTTTGAAAAAAAATTGTATTCAACACTATGCGAATTCTTAAAGAGGTTGTTTAACTATCAGAAAACAAAATTAAAAATAATTTGCCATTCCATTGGATCCGATTCCTAACTTTTGACATTTTATTAGCCAAATATTTGCGGTGTATCAACAGTGTTAAAATATGTACTAAATACTTTGCTTAACTCAGGTAGGTTGAAATACTTAAGAAATGTTTATCCAATAAATGCATTGTTATTTTCTTGGCAGGTTAAACTACGACGAAGCTAGATTTGCATTAAAGGTAGAGTGAATGTCAGTCAGGTTTGCTTAAAGTGGTTTTATGAAGGTGAATCCTATCAAAGTTAGAATGTGACAGGAGCAGCTGTGTCGCGAGTTTTCTTTTTAAAAAAAGTATCCCACACATTGAAATAGAAAAGAAATGATATACTAAACGAACTCAATGTCAATTTGAAAAGCGGGATTAAAAATCGTTTTAAATATGAAACTACTTCCTCCTCATTCCTACTCTGCAAGAAATGAATATTGTCTCGTAAGAAATGATTGTTCCGCATCTACACGGTTGTAGTGACTCGAGCAGCAGATTATGATCAGTTTAGAAAATATGTCCTGGTCTGGTCCTAATATTAAACCTGAACCAGGGCGATAGACATGAGAAGAATAAAGTTGACTATTGTATAAGGCGACTCAACTGGATTTGTAGGCCTTCCGCTTGGGCAATCGGCTCTACGCCAATTGAGCAAATGTCAAAACTAAATATTCTGCCACCACCATCATGCTAGGTAGAACAAACATTAGGGCTTAAATGCTTGCTAATTTTTAGCTAATTTTATTTGAAAATTAATAAATTAACATGGGTACAACTAATAAGAAACCGTTGTGGTTTTTGTATACAATCTTATAGTAATAATCTTCGAATCAAAGTTAAATTTAAGCTGACATTTTGCAAGTGTGTAGTTAATGCAAATTCACATGGCGTAGTACGCTCCTTTTTGTGTTATACCATTGGTTATTTTAAATCATTAAACTAATTGTTTTTACCGAAGCCTCAGGTTACTTCGTCCTTAACACCGGGGAATCATCCCCTGTGCAAAGTTTTTGGTATTTAAACTAACCTAGTTAAACTCAAAATCTGTAACCCTTGACGACCCATTGCACAAATTAACGGAACTGGATTGACGGGGTTCAATTGACGGTATCCGTTCCTTGAGCATAGACTTCCCAATCCCTTCGATTGGGCAATAAACACTAAGTACACATAGACAGGAAAGAAGACCCGAAACAACAGGCTCCATAATGAAAAAATAGAGTCAAACAAAAGAAATCAAACTCCTTCATTAGTTGAGAGTTGAAAGAGTTACTTTTACCATTAGAAAAGCCAATCCTTGAGATTCCTCAGTCGAGCCTCAAAGGAAAATAATTCTTGGACTTATAACGAGTATTTATTTTCAAATGGATTTCTATGTAGAATTATTTCAGTTTCAAATCCAAGCCTAATAGGACTGAGCGATTCTGTTTGGATAATTTGATTTTTTTTTGTCAGTTACACTACAGCTTTCTCCCAACCCCTTCTGGCCTAAATTCAGCGCTTGATTATCAGAGGCATATTTTCCTGAAATATATGCAGAGAAGTCCTTGTCACAAACATTCTTAGGAGGATTGAGGCAAGGAAATCTTGTTCTCCGGCCCGTGCCGACTTTTTGGCATGTATATACATATTGGAGAAGGAGCTTGAGTTACAAGGAATACAAATGTATGCCAGAACTCATATTACCTTGAGAGAAACCTCTTCCACTTTCAATTTTCTCTCTCGTTTAAGTGAAACTGACAGCTTAATTTGTCATATATTGGAAATCTGATAGTAAAATCCGTCTTGATACGTGCAAGTGCTCGTAAGGAGATCCGGACTGGAAGAAGGAAAGCAAAGGTTCCAAAGTTGATTCACTAAAGATGTGAACTGAGCTGAATAATGGATAAGTTCGGATCCCTCAACAGTTACAATAATACAACATACCGTTCTGTCTTCCTAATGGAAGGATTTGATGGAAGACTCGGAGCTACACAACACACGACTTAGAGCCTCTATTGAGGCAGACAGACAGACGGGCTTGTCAGGGCTCAAACCCGACCGATCATTCCCACTCATTCCTCAATACGCTCTACACAACTTGTACACAACTTTTCTGCTTCACTCCAGGGATGTAAATTAATCATTAGGGAATTGAAGGACGGGAGCGTAAATCTTATATTGTTCTTCTCCAAACTGGATTTGGAAGAAATCAGAGTGCTTTCTGGGAATTATTCTCAATTCAATGCATTGGAAAGTTAAGATGACCCACTTTCATGTACCGTCTACCAATCTTTGAAATTCGAGAGTTTTTGCCTAGCAGATTAGCACGCTTCATTTTAGAATGGAATTAGTCTTTATTTCATTTCAATTTTCAGTATCGGTTGAATCCTTGCTAAAGTTTCTGATGGATGCAAATTGCAAATGGTAACCAAAATTAATTTATAGCATCTCATCAGCTCCATCAATTATTGTTCCCCGAAAGACAAGAAGGCGATTAAGTTATGTTATCTTACCACGGTTAAATGGGCAGACCTCGGGTATGTCTGTCAAATGGCATATTCCCAAAATAAATCGAAAACAGTCGCTTTGGCAAATACTACAATGACAAAAATCCACGTATCTTTCTTGATGCCCAGCATGGCAAAGTACACTTTTATTTACGGGTTTGCCATTGCATTGTGGTAATTTCGAATTTATGCCATTTGCATTTGCTAAACCGACCGAAACCCATATGCAGTGATATATTTATATACGTCAGGTTAAGTTAGGTTTACGAAAAACACAAAATGGAGGGACATGGTATTCCATCAGTCCTATTGGCTGTGTTATTGTTATGGATACGACACGCGAGGCTAAGTTTCCAAAAATTCCGGATATCGAGATTGCATGGCATAGCTGACTGAGCGGAACTCATTTGGAGCAATTGACGGGGTGTAGTGTAGTCGACAAGGCGAGGAGCAATTGACGCATACTTAAAGTCAGCGTTCTGTCTTATTTAAGAACGTGTGCAGCAACAAAAGAACGTTTATACTCATTTCTATGAGATACAGGCTCCATCCATAACTTAGCAACTAACATAATTACTCCAATCTCCGTAGAACTTTTTTCTGGATTTTTCTTCTTGTCAGTAAAGCCGTAGCAGTGCATGTACGTACACTGCCGCAGCCTTAATAATCACTCCATGTCAGTAGCAACGAGAAAAGTTCCATGGTAATCAAATCAGTGCCTAATTGTGCACACATTATTACATATCCTTAACGAGAATTGAAATAAGTGTGGGTGCGAATGTGAACTACTATTTTGCATATAATGGTTGGCTATAGTTTAAAAACGTATTTTTACCGTCTATCTGTATACAGGAGTGCATATGAAATAATCTGCCCGAACTGAAGCAATCCTGCGTATTCATGAACAAACACAATATTTTGTACGGAACACGGAGAAAGCATTTGAGCCCACTGAGCGATGTTAATTGAAAGTGAAGCGTGCATAATTGGAGCTACCTTTCGATATACAAGCTTTGCATGCTGCTAAAACCTCGTATTTACTTCAAGCTGTTGGAGCTTTTGTCTTCATTTTCTTATTCGTATGTTGAAGAGAGCTGCAGAGGTGGATCCTTGTACAATTCAAATTTTGGATCACTCCCTTCTTACTCTATACTGAGCTCCAGAGTAAATAGGGCCAGTTTGGGTACAACAAGGCTTCAGCCTATTTATATTTTCATTCAACCAATTCTTCTGCCTGTATAATGATGTAGCTACTACACTGTACACATTCCCACCTGGTTGCACCAGAATATGTTGATTAGCCGGGAAGGAAATATGCCAATTACTTGCTAGGCGACAGATATAAGCATAACATAATTGCGTTGCCATTCTGTTCGCAACTTTGCAAAGTTAGCATATGCTCACATACCTACCGATGTTACTTCTGCAGAATGAATTGAAAACTATTTTTAGCCTGATTCTCAGACTTCATTCAATCGGCAGAAATAAAGTTTTATAAATGAATATCACAACCTTCCGAGAGGTTAAATACATTGTAAGCTTTATATAAAGTTCGGATCTAAGATGGAAATTCTATACGACCTGTCATGTTTGATTGAGGAAAAGTGTCAAACACAATTTTATTTTAAATGTATGCAAAACTAAATATATTCTTATTGACAAAACGCTCCTCGTCACTCAGGAGTATATGAAGGTGGATTGTGGAGCTAAAATGTTCCCTGGTTCCATGTAGAATCTGTGTACTTAATATTGTACATACATATGTAGGGAAATAGGATGAGGGCTGGATTGAGTGCATGAGGGAGAAGACGAAGATCCGAATAAGTTGTCTCACCGTATCAACGTCAATTTGAGTCAGAGTTTGACATGCCTGATATTTTCAGCTGCTTAACCACAGACATAGCTTTCATTTCATTATTCGGGAGAAAGAGCGGAAGCGACGGAGTAACACTACGTTCACTCCCCTGACTTTTACATGCTCTTCACTTCTCTCCGCATTTTGAGAGACAGAAGACAGAGGATATTTAATTAAACCCAACCCAGACACATTCTCCCTCTAAAAGCTCCAACTCCATGTATCGGACTGGGCTCGAGTGTGTATAATGAGTCCTTCACGCTCTCCACGCCGATTCCGCCCGCACAATTGGGCACGAAAAGAATTCAGCACGGCCAGCACTCCGCTTCATGTTGAAGTGCACAACGAATGCTGCATTTAAAACAAAATCATTGTATGCTTGAATACTCGATTTATTTCTACTTACTTTCATCGTATTTTTAGGAAAAATATCGGATATTAATATAGGATATTTGAATTTGTTGCTTCTGTTTATGTATTAAACTTCACTTTCAAGTTTTGTAATTCAAATATTTACATATTGTTGTCGGGCTAATGACATATGGAAGGGAGCACATGTGATGTAATAAGGCCAAACGTCCAAGATTCTAAGTCCTTTAGGCAAGTCTACGCAACGAAATCCTTGCCAATGAGGAATAAACGGCTGTAACAGGCATAGTCAGAATAAAATGTGGCTGAAGTAACGAAATGACTAAACCTAAACGTAGCAAAGCAACAAGAATGCATTAGTTAACCTATAGAATAATCGTTTAAACATTTTTATTAGGCACCATCATAAGCACCAAAAGTGTCCTTATGTGAGCATAAGCACACAAAACATTGGAAGCAAAGGAAGCATATACATAGGAACACTAGGGAAGCAAGCGCAGCGCTAAAGAAGCATACGCAGCACTAAAGATCTGCCGTTTTAGCTTATAGGTGAGAATAGGCACCTGATAAAAATAATTGCTGTGCCGTAGTGTTGGGAATAAGTAACTAAGCCCATATGTTAAATTATAGCACATTAGCTGCAGTTTTATACATACGTGACGAGGCAAGAAGTCTAAGGTCAGGGCTTAATTTGCACGTAATTGAGACATCACAGTGTTGGGAGTAAATAATTGACCCCATATCGTAATATGGTCTCGAAAGGTTATCAAAGCGAAACGGATACATTAATTTAAGCATTTAAAGTATAAAATCGCAAGGTACTGTATTGACCGAGCTCGTTCGACGGATCCTAATTAACAGTGTCCACTTGACGTTGAATCAGTGGAGTAGAGCAAAAGTATTTCGGCCTAGAGTGGGCGGTACAATTTCATTTCTCTAATTCTCTATATAACCAGCTCAATTTGTTGCCAAAAATAAGTCTGGCTATGGTGCTTGAAAAACTGAAATGTTAACCCTCGAATATTACTAACGGATGCTAGCTAGGCTACAAAATCTACAGCCATGGCGTTTTCCTTTCCCAATAGGATTAATTAGTCTTTGGCTAAGAAAATACAAAAATACAGCTCAAGATATGCAGAATGAAATGGAAAGTGAGAGCTTGAGTCCTGCTGTGCTTGGCACTGACCGGGAATATTTTCCTGTCAACTTTCTCCACCTTAAAAATAAATATTCCACCGCCTCACATTCCTACACTACCTTAGCCTTTGACTTGAGTGCAGATCCGCGGAAGGGAACGGAATAGGACAGACTGTAATGTATTCAATATATTTATGTACTTTAGCATCCAGTTCATTCAACTTACACAGTAACCTTAAATCCATTCCTGAACCTCTCTCCCATTCAGATAGCTTGTGTGAGATTCGGTACTCGGATGGGCCGGGTGCTCCAGCAAGGTACAGACTACAGTAGACAAGAATATAACTACATATTTATGTATATCGAATCTAAGGACATCTAAATCCTCAAGAAATGGAGGGAAAAGGCAGAGGATCTCCATTGTGTCTGGAGAAAAAATCAATGGCGATCGTATTGATGTAACAGTTCTATTCGACACTCTCTCAACTACTCCACTTTGTGTAACATAATGGAACTGGAGAGTTTTACAATGTACGGAGAATATTGTGCGTTGAACCAATTGTCACCTGAGTCAAATGCTGACGGGACGTCTTGCTTTCTTTTCCCAGCACACAACGCATAATCCAAACATTGGACTGAGTTTAAGAATTCCCTCATTCCATCAGCCCACATGACATATGGACATGACATCCAACCAGCCAACCAGCTGCACGACTAAATTTCTAATGACGCTCCATCGGTATACAGGCTTGAGCTGCATGGAGAGAGAAACACAGAGTCGCCTACTTGAATCGTAATGCAGCAGAGCCCGAATCGAAACTGGAAACTAATGAGTTTAATCCGATTGAAACAGGCTTTCTGCACATAAACATGCTCCATAGTTTGAAAACAGTGTTTGTGTTTTGAGTCTTGCTTGGAAGGAAGCCTTACGGATGAGAGGCTAGAATGATCTTTGAGCGTATAAGTTAAGTAGGCAGCCCGTGCTTAAATCGGTAATAATACTAAACTAATTTTCATTGTTATCACCGAGGAGCAGGAGATCATTTAATGGACATTTTCCTCGGCTTTTATGAGCCTAGACCCATGAGCGGCTTAGGAAGGTTATAAAATTTACAATAAAACTTTTTATGGATATGACTGGCGTGGAGACAAGGCTGGAGCTGGAGCTGGACAATTGGACGTTGTCTCAGTACCACATGGTAGTAATAGTTGAACGAGCGGCTGGGTTTGAGTTCAATTAACATTTAATTGGCTCTGCATGGTTTGGTTTGATAGAGATTCAAAGGAGGTGCGGAGTGAAGGATTAAGCCTGAATGTGAATCGGTCCAAACCCGTTAACTTCATGATTAACTCGTAAAGCCTAGGAAATAAAATACACGTTTATAGCTCAATGGAATAAGGAATACCTAAGTGCCGAGCAAACAGCCAGATTTATTCAGTATAAAGAACGGATGGAATTTAATATACAATAAACTCCTGAGCCCTGCAATTTCTGTAGAACAATACGCAGTTCGTTCGTTGTATCCTACATATTTCTCTTTTAATTAGTCATCGAGTCTCTAGTTCAATGTGACTTTATGAATACATAACAAAGCATTTGTGAACGTTATGCTCATTCTAACTTTTCATATGGTGTCAAATTAAATAACAATTAGAATATTTTTTTGAATATAAAAACGAACTTTATTAAAACTGGAAGGAGGAGTAAAGTTTCTAGCAAAGGCCGGCCTAATTATGGTTCCCTGCACAAAGGTTTATTCGAAAAGTTTCGTTGGTATCGTATACCCTTGGAGTTCAAACTGTAAATTGTGGTCAGCTGACGTTCAGCTAAGTTAGTACTGTAATTGGATGAAATTTTAATAGTAAAGTGGACAGACTTATTCGGTGGAACTTTTTTGAAGGGAAATTTTGGCGGGATACTTTTTCTAGGGAATTTTTTTAGTAGGAAAGTGTTTGGGAGAACCACTTTGACATCCTGATTCCAATAAATACTCGCTTGCTCTCGAGCTGGAACATTGAAGTGATTTTCTTCTCATTAGTTGGAATAGCACTTACCTTATTTCTCCTGCCTGGTCCCTTTCTCTAGAGCTCTTAATTATTTAATTACACACTTCTTTCCTTCCCTTCGGTCCTTGCATGAGCGGGCTAACGTTAATGAAGAGATTGAGGCAGAATTCCGTCAAGTCAGCCGGATGGAACAAGGCGGCTGGGGCTCTTTCCTGGGACTTGAAGCAGCTTCTCAACAAGACACACTTCCAATTTGGTTCCATCCAAGTATGCATGTCGGATTGGGAAAAATGTTAGACTGAACATGAGTTCCAAATTGCTGGCGTGCACTATTTACTCGTATTCCGACACAGGCTGAAGAACTCCTTTGACGCCCACACTTTGATTTAGACTAATTGGCGGAAATGTGGCCTTTGAGAGAGTGCGACAGGTATTCTCGTCTCGGTTACTCGCCCTTGGGCGGCTACTCCATCATTTGTAATTCACTCCTCTATTTACACTAACCATGAACTAAAAATTAAATCCAGGCAATTAATTCCTACCTTCAAAGAGAATGGCTTTAGTTTTCTAATCACAACTGTGGTTCGGATTCGGGTTTTAGAATTTGTAAAGCTTAGAAATGCCTACAATATCTATCACGCAACTTTAGTTCATCGAATAAAAATATACCGAGCTTCGTCATTCTGTGTTGTATGCGTATAAGCATCTGTCTACCGGTCCATATGTCGGAAGTCTTTTCTTCGCCTCCTGATTCGTTCTCCTGAATTCTTCTGGCAGTTTCTGCTGAATTGGTAACAACTTTTTTTAACACAAGAGAGTCGGAGCAATCTTAATAACATAGCAATGAAAGGTATCGTAATAAAATAGTAACTGTAAATGTCACTAATATCTGAGTCAAGCGCAATCTCATGACAAAATCCCCAAAGGAAATCTTCACCAATAACGAGCGTATTTATTTTGTGGTGTATGTATGTTTGTAGGCTAGCATCTTTATTTACGAAATTGTTTATCTGCTTCTGATTGGTTGTTGTAAATGCAGTATTTGTTAGCTCAAAACAAGCCTGCATGCATATTTACGTATTTGTAAGCAGTTCAGTTAAACATATCAGTGCTTGGCACTGATTCCTGGGCAAGCTTGTACATTTTATTCCTCCTACAGTAAACTGCCAAAGATTGCGTATGCCAGGTTTTGAAGTTTGGTAAACAACTTTAAGCATTAAGATGACGTATACGATAGCGTCTGTCATATGGAGAAGCTGAAGCCGAAAAGAATATTAATTGCATTCAAAGCGCTTATAACCTAAATAGAACAAGTAAACTAGGGCTGGATAGTCTAGTCTGGAGTGCATGCATGTTTGTAACGAAATTCTGGAAGTTGACTCAGGGTCCTAGGCTAGTATCAGTTATTTGCACTGATTAGTGCACTGCTAGTCTGTACAAAATGATGATTTTAATACATTTGTACTACGATATTAATAGGAAAGGAAACTAGATAAAATTTTGTGATAAAACATGAAATTATTATCGAGTAGTTTCCTTAGGGTCTATGTGTAGCTGCGTGACATAAGGCATAAAGTTCCTAAGAGTTTATATCGTTGAAAGTCGTCAGCCTGTACTGCTGCATACAGCGTACAAAATTGAGAATTTTCCTTTTCCAAACACCTAACTTGAAGCTCATTTTAGACTGTCTTCCGTAATTAAGGTTTCGCACTCCTCTTGTTAGGGCATTAAGGTATAGTGCGTCTTCCTCGTCTCGTGTTCCTATATAATTAAAAGCTTTATCGCCTCCGGACTTCTAGGAACTAATATATTCCATGTCACAATAGTTTCAATAAAGAAAGTTTACAATTTCAAACACAAATCTACACGAATGGCATCACTCTAAAAATGGTATATATTTCAAGCCTGACTTTCTCTTTGATTTACAGAATGACCAAATTGAAGATGCACTGCTCCAAGTGGAGAAACAAGGTGGGAAGCAAGGAGAGTTTGCCCAATCTGTCAGGTAAGCATTAAACTTTCCTCTATTTTCATACAAATTTTCATAAAAATATTTATATAGTCCTAAAAATTCCATTCCTAAAAAGCAACAGAAAAGTTTCCCATCGAAAAATTGAGTTTATTTCAACATTATTCCAGAGTTTCCAGAGATTACGTTCAAGTAAAAGGTTTAGATATTCGGTTTCTGTAAGATACACGCGTCCCTTAGCCCCTTTATGAAGTATCGTAAACCAATACTCGTCAAAGTACGAATACCAAATACGCTAATGCAGATTGTGGGAAGACATAATGCGTTTAACGATTCACTAGAGGCCAGGCCTCAGGTGGAACCTGTCACGAGTCGTAATTTTGTATTACAGATCAGGAACACCACGTTTAATCTCTTAAGAGAAGAACCACAAGGAAGGCCCAAAGTTAGTGCTCGGAGTTCCTGAGTTATGAATGTATTTAGCCGAAAGTGCTTGAGACATTTAAGATAGCTATTAACATATTTACTCCCTAATACATATAATGTTTAATATGCATTTAGCCCACATGACAATAGACATAGAGTGTTATCTGGGGATTTCCATTTTATCTTGTCATCGTTCCCTTGGCTTATACGAAGGTTTAATTCCAAAATCTATTAGACAGAATACATGACAGGAGCAGCAGCAGAGGCCAAGTACATAATTTGAAAGACTCAATATAAATTATTGATAATGATAAGCAATGTTGACAATCTAGAAGCAGTTGCCTGTTTTGTGTTAAACACGCTTTCTTCCTGCTGAATCAAGTTTTCGAGTTCTGGTAGCATACATATGGATTCATGGTTTCATTGTGTGTACGGATTTTAAAAAAAACATATATAAACCACTTTCTCCTTTTACCTGAGACCAATATAGTATCCAAGGATCGAAGAATTTGCGCAGAGAAACTTTTTCTCTAGAACTGTGAATTCTAGTACGTGTTAAAAATGGATTACATAGTCTTCAACTTTGCTCACTTCCTTCCTTTAAGTCTTCGAAAATCCCAAATCTCCTGACTATAGTGCTTTCTCTTTGCTTCATTAGTGCATGAAAACAATACGCAAATTTAAATAGGTATTCGAGGTTTAGGTACAGAATTTTAAAGTATCAGTATATGTCAGATCTTGCTAAATTATACTACGTTACACGTATCCAGAGCATTGAGATTTTGAAAATTCTCGACTGAAAGCTTAAAAAAACACAAATTTGTTGTAGACTTTCTCCGTGTACTTGGCATTTAAAGATAAATAGAACCGCATACCCACAACGTGGCTTTCTAGTTTTCCATTCTTAAACCGAATAGTATAGAAAAACACTATAAAAATAGTATATCCAAATTTTAATATTTCATGTTCATGTATGCTTTAAAGCTTAACCGATCTAAAATTGAAATCAAGCCATAACCACGCAAATTATTGTAAACTATTTTTCTAGCGTAAGGTTTAGTCTAACGACAAGGCTTGAGTAGTAGATATTAAAATTGAAGACCCGAGCGTCTCCATTATTCTGGCGATGAAGATGAGGCGAGAATGATTTTGATGTCACACGTTTCCACCATCAGCAATTTTCTTAATTTCCCTCACGCTGTGGAAAAGTCATCATGCATGTATCCCAGTCAGAACGAGCCGAGTGGGTGCATTACAGGGCTGGTGGGTTTTAGCCACTCCATGAATTCGCCTGGGTTTTTTCGTTGTGTTGAGCGCGTTTTAGTTTTGACTCGCCACGAAACAGAGAAAACCTTCATAATAAAAACTCATCAAAACACGCATTTTTCGCCATATTATTACGGAAAATGTTCAGTACAACTTTTCACCATGTTTTGCAATTTTACTAAAGATTTTGACCTTAAAAATAAAAAGCCATTTCCATTTAAAATGTAGTAATAGAATTTAGATCGCAATTAGGTTAATCTGGTAGGTAGAGTGTTTAATTTTTCACAAATGTTTCTGTTTTTTGTCATTCATTGGCTTAAGTGTTAACGTAAATAACTATTAAAAAGTTAACTCATTTGAAATTGAAATTAAATTTTGTTTTTAAGGTGAAAAGCTATAGTAAAAACCTGCCTTCGGCAGCTCGGGACCAGAAGGGATTATCTACACCATAACAGCTTACATTTTAAAAAAATCCATTGTAAGCGTTCTGTTAGTTTCACCTTAAATATTGGATTACGCTTCTGGTAGATCGAGTTTATATATACACCGCGTTTCTTACAATTGTTCATCCTTGCTTCCAATAATGCCAATTT
>JAQFXY010000729.1:0-18195 GCA_034693865.1 Ceratophysella sigillata | reverse complement strand
AGATAGCGATCATACATACAGACATACATCCATCCATCCATCCATCCATACAAAGTAACGATTTTATGTAAATGGATAAGCGAGCAGTTTATGATTTATTATTGGCTTTAATGTAGCCAAGGAAATGCTAGGTTTTTCCGTAATGGGTGTCGACAAAACGGACATAAGTACATTGATAAAAGGAAAACCCACTCACCGTACAAAATTTGTACTTTCCGTCTGTCAACTGGCTCTAATTCGTCGTGGCGTCAATCGTAAATTGGTCATCCCAGTACACAAAAACGATCGGCACTATACTTATTTGCGGTACATATACATATCGTATATGGAACTACTCACTTCAAGTCGATCAGCCCTTCCTTTCCTTCACACATTACGGTGAAGAAAGTCCCATGCCGAACAAAATATGTAAAATAGTAAATGACTTGGCCACCTCCGCGATATGACCATGACCATGTGTAATAATTATTTATAGGTTTCCATACAATGCTTTCATAGTTACTTCAGCAATCAAGCAGTCAAGCATAACACTGAGTTTAATAATAGCTTCTGAAATATGAATGACAAATTTGAAAGAGCAATTACTTTTGCTCAGAGCAATCTTAAATCTAATCAATCAAAGTTATTTAATTCATCACTACCGTCTTCTTTCAATTTTCTAGTTCTTAATTTGGGTGGGAAATGATAATCTGCACATAAGGTGAATTCATCTACTGTTCTCATGCTGTTCCGGAGAGAAAATGTTTGCAATGTTTTCATAATTTCGCATTTTATTATGTTCAGCAGTTTCCATCGGTATACCTCATTGTTGAATACTGTAATTTAAATATCAATGAGTTCACTTAGTATTTAATTTCTTGTATTTTAGAAACATCCAGTTATTCTGAGGCACAATTCCTTCTACGCTTAAAGTTATGTAAAGTAAAATCCAAGAAACAAAATATATTAGAATGTGTTTCTGTATTTTGTAACATACAATAGGTACAATTTTTAAGTGAAAAGTCAAACACAAAATGGATAACTGAGCATACTGCGCATAATGTGTCAGATAATCACAGTAAAATTTTGTTCTACTGTAAGAAATTCTTAATTTAGGGGCATATTACCAATAGAACGGCACAATTTATGTAATAGCATTATCATCAGCAAAGTGAAGCTGGTTACAACTTTCATTTCATTTGCCATAAGGTGGCATTGCTCTCCTGTATTTTATAGCACGGTGGACGCCTCCATACACTGAAAGCAGACAGACAGCTTTCTATGTGCTTTCTATCTGTTCTACATTATGTACACACCCATCTGTTAAAGAAACAACAACGAAATTCACCCACTAAATGGGATATAATTACACATCGCTGTTACTATTTTATATCCAACCTTTTTTATTCCGATTTGCACTATATTAGTAAAACAGAATTTTGAGTTTAAAATCGAGTGTGCAGAGTTGCAGATAGCAGAGCCTATTTAGTTCAAGTGACTCCTTATTTTTCCGGTTCAAGATGCGAGAGACAAGTGCATTTATTTTCCCTTTGATCTTCACAGACGACTCTTCGGATAAGTATTTCGGAAAGGCAGCTATTACAAACCCAGTGAAGTCTCCGAACATCCTATAATCCCGACTTTCCGTTTTTGTAAAATTGGTAATAAAAGTCCTGTCATCTCATCCCGGTTCATGCTCACAAATGTCCACTTCAGTTTCCGCCTCTGCCAATAAGTGCTCACTTGATTGGATTGACTGTCGTAGTCTCTCTACTCGGATCCGCCCAAAAAAATACAAAGCCTATCTTCATTGCATGCATCACGAAGTCATCCAAAACCGGAAATGCCTGTCAATAAGCAATGAAACCCATTTGGCCGGTTAAATCCTCGCTGTAAGTTATAATATGATGCATGCATCATAGCTGGACCACCACCACTTAGAAAACAACATTTTGAATGTATGTAGAGCACAAAGCTTATTTGAGCACCTACCTATTTCAATTGCTCTTCAATGCTCACTGGCCATTGAGCCTTCAACCTTCACACAGGAATAACTATTCGTATCAAAGGTTCAGATTGCGTGTAAGCAATAGAAATTTTATTAATTATAGTAATTAAACACTTGTTGTGCTTATCCAAGGCACCTTCATTAGAGTCCCACACAGAAACAGATGTGTGAGTTCCGGAGCTAATCTCCAAGCTGACACTGGTCGGTCAAAACAATGAGAGGTTGTTAGAAAGACTTAAATATGAAACGAAATGGCTTGTCTGGAGGTGTGTGAAAATAATAGGAGTACTTTACACAGAGGAATGTACCACTGTATTCTAATCTGAGTTTTCAACTAATTTAGTATTTGATATGAATCTTTCTTTAGTCTTAAAATTAATATTCAGATCACAGAGTACATACCTACGTAGTACATATACAGGCAGAGAACGGAGCCAAGCTTGTGAAAATTCTAAGCATAAGCCGAATAATGTTTTTTGTGGCTTGAATCCTAAATACGTATTTCCGAAAAATGTGTAAAATGTCTAGTTTCAAAAATAGAAAAAGATGGTATGTGTAATCGATTCAGTGTAATGGAAAGTGCATCAAGGGCGTGTTACAAGCAGTATTGAGGATGCAGAAGGCCCGTTGAAATATGCACTGCATAATTAATCTCCAAGTTCACTTTTCTCATAACGCAAAGGTTTGAGGGTTGAGGCCATCAAACTTGATTTAAGGGCGAGGGGTTCAGAGATGCGACACGAGATACGACTTGAATTGAACATAATGTTCAAGAGTTCAAGCTTCTGTACAGAAATCCTATCACCTGTCACGTTATTTAGTTTGAATACAAAAGACGTTCTAAATATTTACATTAGTTAATGATAACTTTTTCACCTCGAAAATGGTAATTCATATTCTTATGCCATGAGCGGCAAAAACATGCCAAATTGGTTTGCAATTACTCCAAAAATACTTTGGCGTTGCAAACTGAAGCTTATAACTGGACAACGGCAATATCCCCTTTAAGTTCGGTTCATGTCATGCAAATGATGTAATATTTACGTTCTCAGTTTCCCTTTCATTATCTCTGATTTTCCTTAGGAATAAATATTTGATTTGCTTGATAGTTACGCGGAAGTGAACTCTCAAAGAATAATCATCAGACAGACAGAATGAAAAAAGAAGGATAGAACCACCGCAGAATCATTAACGCCGTTATATTTACAAGGTGATTACATTTTACTTGTGCTAATACGGGTTTTGCGGTGGCGAATGGCAAATCCCATCAATATTGCGATGCAGATGAGATAGATGAAATAACTTTCAACTTTAAGAAGTTCATACAAATATGTGGCATTGAAAATCATGCTTTCTAATACTATTTACTTGATGATTGATTTGAATAACTGAATGGTTGATAAAACGGTGGGGTTTATGGTTTTCATTTGGACCTTTTGCTGTGTCGGTGAAGTGATAAATCGAGGACTGCTCCTGCAGAATGTTATCGCGAATGTCAATACACCCAGTATCCACTTAAAATTCAGTTATATTATATACATAGTATGTAGGTACTTCGAGTTTGACCAAACCCAACAAGCCATAAAATTCAATTCGGATTTGTAACATTAAGGTAAAACTCAAAATATCAAATGATAGCAAATATTTAATTAATCGTGTGCATGTTTAGCTAACAAGCCATCTAGCACCTGGCAATTGATCTCAGGTGTCAGGAAACATAATTCTACTCAGAACTCAGAAGTCACTCTAAAGTATTGCTAATCTCTCGATGAAGAATCCACGAAACCGATATCTAGCTTTAGCTTTAGGTGTGCTACCTACAAAATTTATTACGATTATGTACACGATGTGGTCAGTATCAGTAGTTTATTTTGCAATATTATTAGCAGCAAGCAGCAACATGTTGCAAATTAACACGATACAAATGTAATGCGTGCTAATTTGTGTATTTCAGCTGTATTAGTTGCCCGTTGAAAGTAAACTCTGTGCGGCGGAAGTATGGAATCTTTAAGCTGGAAAGATGTTACTATGCCTGTTGGTGGGTTCGATGCAAATGTTCAGCAACGCGCTGTTACACGTTTGCCAGTGGACACAGAATCTGCATCATTTCTATGGGAAATATTGGGCTTCAGGGATCTGCTGAGCTTACGGAATGACATTTGGTCTCCCGATTTCAAAGGACTCAATGACTACAAGTGTAAGCTCAAAATTAGCAAAACGGTGCGTCCCCATACGAATGATAGAATGATTGACACGACCATTAGCTTTATGCTCACCTATGTTGATGATTACGCTGCCAGCAGACATCGGGATGAATCTGAAAGCGTTAGATGTAAAATACAAATAATGTTTCCAAACAATTCTATAATCGAAATAGGAGATCATTCAATGAACTATATACCAACAAAGGTTTGTTTGAATAAATATACGCTGGTAAAACCTTTCTTCAGTGGAGACGTGAAAAGTTCAGCTGAGAACTTGAAAGTTCGGTTCAGCCTGACGCTGTCCAATGTTCCCAGCGTATTGTTAAACGGAAGAAATTAACTTAACTAATTGGACGAATTAATTAATTAAAGGAATGCAATTTTTTTTCGAACTTAATAGACTCAATACTTCTAAAATAGAATATTTTAAGTTTAATAATGTTACGGACAAACTATTTAAACTGTTTCTACAAGAAGATCAGCGCTTTTAATTAAGCCTTGATATAATTGTTTTAGTTTGTGCGTTTGAAAATCTATTAATAAAAACACTTCTCAAATTGGCACGGTGTACAGAGATTTGAATATACTCTCCTTAGGTTAGATGGGGCTGAGCACGTGAATAGTAAACAAAAATTAATTTATTATAAGCTATGCAGGCAATGATATGAGCTAAGAAAACGGGGATTAACTAACGAGTTAGTGATAATATCCATCTGCTAAAGCATTTCGCTAATATGTACAAAGGTTTTTGAAGCACTTGGAAATGTTTTGTAATGTAATTATTTTCTGCTTGAAATTGAAACCACTCGCTCTAAATCCAGTTCTGCTAATGAACCTGTTTCAATTAAATTCACACAAGAACCAGTACACATCATATTGGAGAATACTTTATTTCCCTGATACCAGACTATCTCAACGCTTAGCTTGATTAAAATCTGTATTCGGTCTTTCCACTTAAGCCGTGCTAATTCAAATTCAAAAGTATAAACATTTACCTTCACAAGCCAGAGGCATCTGATAAAAACCTTCAAAACATTTCTAGATTCCGGTTTCAAGTTATAAAAGATGACAAGGAAACAGAATAGAACTCAGAAAACATTGCATTTTTTTACATTTGACTCGTAGTTTATAGACTAAGCTTACAAGCAATGACGAGGCAAAGGCAGTGCAGGCCTATTGTCGTGTATTACTATTATGTAACAATAGGCATTCGAGTCACACATTTATCTCCATTGTATCATTAGAGGAAAGGTAGGCAGTCTTCCCCGCCGGCTCAACACACAAATCACAACAGAGTAGAAACTGTTGAGGAAGAAAACAACATTTCTTCTGACAAAAAAACTGATTTTGATTGTATTTGCATTAGACATACTTTTTGTATTCCAGTGAATAAAATCAAATAAATAATTCAAACTTCAGGTTCAAGTTCAAGTCTGGCAGGGCAGGCCTTCAATTGAACATGCATGTGTACTTTGTATGATCAACCTAAATAATTAACCAATCGGAATCTTAGCGTCATCGCGATTTTATAATTTCTTTAACGTTAAAGGTTATGTTTTTGTCATTTGCAATTGAAAATATTTACAATAAACTCGCCCGTTAAATTTTTTCAAAGATACCTACTGCCGTTTCGTCATTATATTATCACAATGGCTGGTATTTATAAATCTGTTTGCCTTATATTGTATTGTAGTTCAGCATCAACGGACGAACTGAATTTTGTCGTAACACAAAGTGGCACACACGAATCCAGCGTAATGTCAGCACAAGCCTATATGTATCAGCCATCGTACACTACAAACTAAGTACTACTAACATGTACGCTTTTCTAGAATATTTTACAAATATTGATATTCCAAGCATTGTAGTGAAATTCATAAGTCATTTTAAAATAGCTCAAACAAAATCATTCATTTCAAAGTCCACAGTTTAAGCCTTGTAATATTTCTTCAATCTGCAACCAACATTATGCTCGTAACAGAGCAGCTGTCAATGAGAATGAAACTTTTGAGAACTATTTTGATTAATAAATCTGTGGAGGAAGACTGGTGCTCATAATTCATTAGCGAAAGAAAGGCAGAAGGAAACCGCAGGAAAGAGTCATGAATAAGAATTAGATCGACGGAGATGAATGCAGAAAAAGAGAAATGTGAAGCGAAGCAGGGTATAAAAAAGTTCAAACGTTTCCGACTGGACATGAAAGGCTGGAACGGATGAGCCTCCCAGGGCGGAGGTCAGGCGAAGAAGACACCCCACTCCAGGTAGTCCTTTTCATTACACAATCACTTCGTACCAACTTCGTAGGTTCCACTGACGACGAGGAAGGATTGGATTTCATGTCCTCCAGGGCCGGACTGACCTGAAGACGAAACAGACCCAAAGCCTCGGCATTGAGCTTCTCGACCTATCGTTCCTCAACGTAATGCCCTCAAACCGCCATTCTTGGGTCGCGATTTTGGTTGTCAAGGCTTTGATCTGGAACACTCTAATGGTGTTCTCGTGTCATTCTGAATACATTGTCTCAGAAGCTATTTCCTGTAATTTTTTCAAATGTAATGATCATTTAGTGCATAATATAATTTTTTCAATTTTTCAATACCTTTTTTCGTGAACGTAAAACGGTAGAATTGTAAATACCAAGGGTATTGGGTATTTATTTATTTATAACATTTGCGCTTCAGCATTCTTCGTCGGGATAGTGGAATTACTGACTAAGTTGCACAGGCCAACTTAAATATAAAAATGATAACTAGCTGCAAAAAAAATTTCGTTCGTCGTGGAAAGGTATTTCTTACAAACCTGCTTCAAACAGATTGTTTCAATTAATTTTGACTGATTCCACGAAGTAATAAGCCGCTTTGCATGAGAATTAGACCAGTGTCAGCGTCAGCTGCATATTGAATATTTGTAAAAAAAAATGCAATTCTGTACAAAACAACAAGTTTTTTTTGCAAAACGACCGATCATCGCATTGTCCGATTGTACTCTACTCATGTGTGATCAAGTCAAGACCAGCCTGCCGGCTCTGGTGAGGCTGTATCCCTTGTGCTTCCTCGTGATTCATTCATTTTGTAGTGCCTTTGAGAAAGACGGTGTCTCCCGAGGTGCTTCCTACCTTGGTGGTCCCTGGCTCACTCGTCATCGAGTCATCTGTCCGTCCAACTATTTAATCGCCTTAGCCTTCCTCAACTCTGGAACACAATTCAGACTCCCTAATAAATTGTAGCCCTTTTGATTCGGATAATGGACTCATGCATGGAGCCCATAATCATTTCACAACTCTTTTAATTCAGCCGATTAGATTGCATTAGCATCGAATTCCTTCCCCGACTGAAGGCTTTATGGAACCCTCAAGTCATAAATATGCCGCACTCCTTGGGCTCTGATCGCTCTTGCCGAGTACCGTTTAAAAACTCATATTTCAAATTAAATTAACATTAATAAGATCCGGGGAGAGCAATGCCGACTTGTTTGGAGGAACAGCACAAAATCACATTTATTTTTATGTAAAACCAATACATCCGAAATTAAATGGAAAAAATGCATTATACTGTTAGATCATCGCATTTTAGCTTGTATTTGCTGGGACGGACGGACAGATGGAAATATAGAGATTGAAATACGTTGGGTTGTCTACATTCGCCTAAACTTTGTTGGCCTGCCAATTTGCTCTGAAGAGGTTCGCATAGTCAGTACAGGGTTATACGAATATTTTGAGATTGAGACTTGAGCTGAAGATGGTTGGGGATTGATGATGATGCGGCTGATGGCTTTGACGCTGTGACTCGGAGTGTCGACGACGGAAATGGATGCTAGGCTGGAGAGTGACAGAGTTGACATTACGCTTCCAATCATTCATAGACACTTGACTTTGTACACAATGGAAGAAGGTATGTCTTTGAATAATGACATGTATAGAGTTCCCAACAGAAAGAAGCAGGAGATGAATCACTACAACTGAAAGTAACTCCTTATGTTAACGTTCTGATTTTCACTAGCTTTGCCAAAATTGTTTCGCAAACATTGGAATTTGAATCTATAGTAGCTTTATGGAGATTGAGTTTAGATTTTGGTGCATTAGGTTCTTAAAACTTAATGAAAATCAATGTACGATCTAAGTTAAGACAAGGTGAAATACATTAGATAAATTACTAAATAGAAAGTACTT
The DNA here is from genome assembly GCA_034693865.1 of Ceratophysella sigillata. Taxonomy (NCBI): domain Eukaryota; kingdom Metazoa; phylum Arthropoda; class Collembola; order Poduromorpha; family Hypogastruridae; genus Ceratophysella; species Ceratophysella sigillata. The sequence continues at coordinate 9,836 of JAQFXY010000729.1, read as the reverse complement.
AACCGCAAACATTAGAATATAGAGATATATCTAACGAATTGATTTATTTGGTAAATCCGGATTTAAAGATTGTGCAGATTTTACAAAACCGTTCAGTACGAGTAGGCCAGTTTGTAACATTACAGTGACAAATAGTGCTCGTTATATTTAAATTGACCATTGCAAATTTCAATGAATATACAACCTATACGCCTCGATATATTTCTCGTAATTTGAATATATAAAATATACCCCATTCACTGTAAGCAGCTCTGTAGTGTTCGACTGTAACAGATCCCAGAGAAGACACCTCGTCGGCCGAAACACATGAAAGTGCGAGACTCGACATTCGACAATCCGTCAGCCCAACGACATACACGCACCGAGACTTTCCTTCCATCAGATTCCCTGCATGCCGCATATGGTTTACCCCAACCATTATCTCTATTGGCTCGAGTTACCATTAATTTCCGAAAGGTTTTTCCAATATCCAGTATCCAGCATACAGCCCAACAATGGAAGGGACTAGTGAGGTCTCCATGCAGAGTCTCTGTTGAAAGATTGATGCATTACATGGACTAAAATGTCTCTCTTCCGCACAATAGAACCTTCTCTACTCCGTCGACTATTCAAATTGAGCCAAGGCACGTTTCGGGGAAATAGTAAAAATACAATTCATTTCCCACACAATCACTTCCCCGTGTCGATGGATTAAATTAACTTCGTTTTCAAATGTCAAGCCTTGTAATGGATATGGGGCGGGGGTATGCAAATAATGGATATAGTCCTGCAGTCGTGTATAGGCTACTACACTGACATGACGGTGGTCTGGTCGGTATTCACCTGTGTGGTTTGGTTGGGGGAAGCCCAAAAACCTTTAAACTCTCAATAATAATAGAAACACGTTGTGAGGAACTCGGTCGAAAATTGGGATATTATGGTCTATCTTGCGGAGAGAAAGTCAAAGTGAAAGCACGTATTGTGCGCCAGACAAGAACTAGACGCAGAATCTTACTCCATGTGCTATGATATTCACTATAATCAAACAATGTTATAGAAATACTTTATCCACACAAATAAACACCTCAGCTAAAACTATTAGCTGGCCAGCCATTTGCATTAGGTACCTCCTGAGGAAACTATCTGCATTTCGGCGTATACTGATCTTGAGTACTGTTACAGTGAAAGTAACTTAGACAAATATATTTCGTTGAATTAAAAAGGCTGCATTATGATCTCAGTCTGAATAAATACGGACTAGCAAACTGCTTTGAATCCTGTTGTTACTTTTGATACGTTTTCAGCACGTATACAGGCCACAATACAATATTTACACCTACGTTATTATCATTACATCATTATGTCGAATTCTTCTTTCGTGCATCTATAAAGTACGGAGAACTGAACTTCATTCTATTCTAATAAAAAATCAACTACACACTTGTCTGACACGAAGAAGGTTCATTTCATGCATGGAGAATTTGATTGGTGCAAAGCACTGAAACTGGCCTGGAAATCCAAGTATCTAGTTGAGAAGTTGGACCTGAAGGGAATAAAAAATCCAGACTTACTAATGAGAAATGGTATTATTTTCAATTACTGCACGGATGTCGAAAAAATCAAAAAAAAATACCTGTTACTAATTAGTTGAACATGGAGCATGGAGCAAGGGCTTGCGGGATACGGGAGTAAAAACACGGTAGGTACAACGATTAGCTTTATTCATTTTTGTAATACAGATCTTACATGATAGTGGTGACTCAAAACGAGAACAAGATTGTACGCGGGATGTAGTATGGGAATTTAATTAAGGCTATTGAGTTTATTGAAAAAAAGGTTTTTCCAAGGTTGTTGAGGCAAAAACTATACTATGCACGTATTTCAATTAGGTTTTGGTTTGAAGTACTTTGCACGAGCGAAAAGCTGACGAATCGGCGCACGTACAGTCGGAACAGCATGGATTTGTAAGGATGTTGAATCTTAGAGAGAGAATATCTGAAATATTCGTTTAGAGTCAGTGTCAAAGTGCGGGTAAAGGCTTTTCTAAAGATGCAAATGTGACAAAAAGTGTATTTTTTACAAAGTCACGACTCCTTTTATGCTCCATGAGTAGGTACCTACCTCTTTCATCTTCTAAAGTGACTTTGATTGTTGGTTCTTCATTGTAGGAAGATTTAAACCGTCGTGTCCTCTTCGGTTATGCTTTATACTGCCATTGTTGATCGCTCTGTGCAAAAAAATCTGTCTGCGGTAGCTCAGACTAGGCGGGGCACCTAAACAGTGTACAACTTTGATAAAATTGATTTTCTTAAAAAGTTATAAATTTATTAACTAATAATTTAGTATACAAAAATTAGTGGATACAATAGTTTGCCTGTGGCACTCATTGGGCGTGTGATAAGAATTATAGTGCATTTTAAAGTATGCTTGTATTCTCTACAATATATATTCTTAAATACCTTATAACGATAGCGTTCCTCACGTTCATTACTTATTCGAAATCAAATTACCACAAGTATTTTGTTTTGTTTTGTAAATTTTTTACTTTCGTGTCAGACGGACAGACGGACGTGATTGTTCCATAAGACCCTTGGTGTAGCAAGAAGGGAATAAAATGAATTAGAGGCATCAGACATCAAGCTCAAGCTCACATCGGATCCTCTGTCAAACACTTGTACGGGCACACATGCAATTTGTCTTGTGAAGAGTATAATAGGCGGCCGAGCCTTTTTCACAAAATTCCTATTGTACTCCCGAGATCTGGTCCCACTTCAGAGTCGAACGCATCGTTAATTCCTGCTTTCATGCTTTTATTATGCAAACTAAAAATTTTAAAACTGTTGAACTCTTGTTGGTTGTTGGCGTCCTCTATATTGGAGAAGCCATTTGCTCATACCCACGGCTTTATTTTATACAGGAATTAATCAAAATGAGAAAATGAGAATAGTTTGAATTTTGTTCAACCAAGATGGACTTATAAATTAGTCAGTGAATGTCTGTATTTTATTCCAATAATTGGATTCTTGATTGAACGGGATTCACGTGAGACAGTAGATCGAGGATCGACTTATTCATCCGTGTTCCCTTCCAATTTTTGCAAAAATGCTTAATCACATTGACCTAATACATGAGATTATGTTTCAAAATGCGAAGCTGATGAGCACCAGAGCAATTTTAGATTCCCAGTGAAGAACTACGTCTTCGTAGCCATTCGCCCATCCACTAATATAAGTAGTCCAAATATGGTAAATGGTTAAGAATTTCGAATCCAGAATCCGAGTAGCTCCTTAGGGAAATATGGGAATAGTATCTGAACTAACGATGAAACACGATGGTTCTACACATACATAAAAATGGTTTTCTGTAATGAACTTGCGAATCAGAAAATCCTATAATGATGTCCATATAAAATGGGCCCCATGATGCTTAATCGGCCGAACAGTCGAGTACCTACCTACCGTATTTGGCTCAGCATTTGCAATGAATTACAATTATTTTCAAGTAAATATCAAAATATTCGCAGCATTTTTTTTTACTAATGCGTGTATCAATTTTTGACTAGTGAGGTAATCGTATTAAAATGAAAACTAAATACGAGGCACCCGATTTCTTCTTTTAAACGAGCCTTTTCGTAAAAGCGCGATACAAATTACATTGAAAGATAAAAATAAAATTTTCCCATTTGTTTGCCATAATAATTTACATAAATTAAATGCATTTTGCAGCTACGACTTTCAATTTTGAAATTTATGCGTTTCCAAAACGGGAGGCAGATGTTAATGGGAATAGTAACACTAACCACCATATATTCTAAAACGCCCATGAATCGGTACGTAGTGAAAAAACGCCCGAAAGTATTTAGTATTCTAAAGAGCTACACACACCACCGATCGACAGCCGTACTTCAACTATGACGATTTGAGATTCGTCAGCTCGATTTTTTAATTTTCTCACTGCAGACCGTCCGTTTCTTTCCTTGCGTACATGCATACTCAAGTGAGCTCACCTGCTGCCTCGTTCCCGTGATTAAAAATGCATTTCAATTCAATTTCCCGCATCTCCTGGCCTGATTGAATTGAGCTAGATTGATATTATTCCATGATAGCAATGTTCAGCAATTCAGATTACGGGCTTGTATGTTGAGAATTTTCCAAATCCATAATTAATAGTGACGAATTGAAAACGAAATAATGTTTAATACCTACACAAGGCACTATGCAAGGAGGACCCCCTGTTTTTAATTACAGGTGAAAGCGGGACCTCGTTTTAATTATATGATTTATCTCGAGTTCCGATTCTGACCGTCATGTTGATATTGGAAGGAATTTTTTAGAATGTGATCTCACGCAAGATTTTTTTAAGGCTCGGCGAGACATTCCTCTTCTTTGGCAGGATTATCCAAGCTAGGAGTTACCAGGGCTGGAGGGTATGCAGTGTGTTTGAGTGACGTCTGGAGAATGGAACGAAGTGTTTAAGTAGATTCCAATTATCTCAATGAGAAATCTCCGTTGAAGGCAGTGTGGAAACAATGTGGGCTTTAAAATACCAAAGTTGTAAACTTATTACAAATTACAAGCCTCACACTCACACCAACCAACAACAAAACAAGAAGTTTTTGATCTATGACTCTGACCAATATCTCCTCCACGCACGCAAAGCTCTCGCTTGGCCAAAGTACGCGTACGGCCAACAATAGGACCAACAATCCCTTTGTTCTAAACTGTATACTCTGAAAAGGGCTCTTTTTACGAGTGCAAGTCACCCCTTTGGTGGTTCGGATTCCGTATACCCTCTCGTACATGCTTATTGGTTTTACCTGTGTTATGCCGTAATGCCCTTATCTCATGTCTTCCTTTTCTGCATTTCATCGTGATTTAGCATAAATACTGTATTTTGATTTTCGATTACTAACCAGCCTCTTGATCATCTGATAAAAGCTGAAATGGTGCAGGTGATGATAACAATTCAGGTTAATCTATTGCTCAAGGTCATAGGTCATCGTTTTGTTTTGGAAATTCAAATGTGTATCGATGCAATGCAATACAATACAGAAAGAGATTTAAGTGCGTACGTGAAATATACAATTCGTATTTATGTTTTCAGTAGCTGAAAGCGGAATATCCTGATTTGAGTTATATATGCACAGATTCAGATAGAGGCAAGGCAAGGTACATACTTGTGCAAAGTTGCATAATCAGTTTACGTGTTTAGATTTTTTTTAGATACTTTAGCATTCTCAATTCGTCTCTCAATATAACAGAAAATAGAACATTTGGATTTGAAGTTGAGGTGTATGTCTTTTTGCACAATTCAAATGCTTAAGGTTATTAAATAGTCACAGTTCTAAGCCAAATCAGTTGGTCCATCCGACCTTGGTCCGACGAGGAGTAAATGAATGATGCCTGTATTACACAATTTTTTTTTATTGAAATTGGCGTTAACATAAGCATTAGTAATGAGTTCAAAATCATGTTAAATATAAAGATTTGATCTATCCAAAGCACGGTACCTAAACTAGCAATTGAATACGGGATCTTTCTCAACGGCTGGACATTTGTAAACTTGTGACATGGGCGAAACTCAATTCATTCATTTTAACTTACATAGTTGAACATCAGCCGATAACTTGCTAACACTCATGACCAGCACACACATAAGTTCATGTAGAGCGAAAGACGGAAAAGCTTGCTATGAGCAGTTGCGTATTATTTTTTAAACCTTTACTGTTTCGCATATTTGGAGATCTTTGTTATCATGTTTTCTTGAAAATGAAATATGTTTGACATTAGGCGGATAAGTGGAGCGGCGAAGGGAAGGCTGGTTGAAGCGGAGTGATAAGTGGAGAGCAGGGTGGGAATTATGGATGGGTTTGGAAGGATTCGCACCGGGTAGGAAGATGGTCCGTGTTCACCTGTACAGTTTGCAATCCGGGCGGAGACAAATGTTGGACGAGGCGGGGGTTCGTCTAAAGGTTGATGAGAATGCGGAGCCTCATCTTTCTTTTCAAGATTCGGAACAGCAGGACTTGGTACTTGAGAGCAGCCTAGCCGAATATTACTTTACTCCACTGTAATCACAAGTGTGGACGTACAAGCTGGAGTTCATCGAGAATAATAATAATTCTCCTTTCTTTTGTGTATTAGGCTCAAACACTTGAAGCGGCTTTTTATAATGGGAAACTCCGGATTACACACTACAAGTCCTTTCCTATTGTCTAGCATCATGCTTGCCATGCTCTAGTCTCCAAACACACTACCACAAGCCCAAACCCCAATCCTTCCTTGCCGTTTGTCATAAACCATAACGCAATATACTTATATATATGCGTTACCGAACGCAAGCCACCAAGAGCAGCTTCAGAACTTAAAAACCTGAAACGGATTACTTCAAACTTCAAAGTAAGCTCTAGAACCTCCTGAAATATGGCCACAAGTATGGTATTTGGGCTTGGAGGGCTACGCATGACACTTCATGGTGAACGGCGGTATGCCTGGTAGCCAATAATCACAATGTATCGTCGTGCGCACTGCAGTAGCACGCCAGTTAGTTGACGACAAATTTTACTAGTTCAAAGTCATCACATTGGCAAAACATAATTATGTCAAATATACGATAAGCAATGTTCAGGTTGCGGTTCTCGACGAAATCTCGACGTGAGAAATTATAGTTTTTATTAGAATATTAGGTGTGTTGATTCTTGGAATTCAATTAGATTAATTTACATAATAATAAATTAAGTACTTCATATGCAAACCCATGATAAATTTAAATTCGTACAAATATTAAGCCTAACGAATAAAAAAATAAGATTATAAACTGAGAAGAAAGAATGCACACATTTTTAATATTCAGCCGTACCGAGCTAAGCGTTGTATATATAAGATTAGTGTTTTATTTTTTGTATTCGCTGGAATGTCGGCATATCTGGTTATCCGCTGATCTCGTTATCGGCAACACAATATCTATCGCTTTCAATTGGCGTGTGCGGCAAGTTGAAGAGAAAAGTGAAGATGGTAAATAGTTTGCTTGAGTGAAGCTGCAATGTGGTTAGGCCATGGATCGTATCCTTCGAACGGAGAAGGATGTGGGCATGATAGTGTGTGATTTCGGGCGACAGAGTCTAACACGTAATATGGCCCATTTATTATTTATTAGGATGTAATTTGATGTTTTTGTGGTTAGGGAGAATTGAATAGCCCAACCACCTTGGCTGGCGTCTCGCTGGATAAAATATGTATTACGACCTGTGCGTGTGCTCTTCTCTGCTGCTGCTGTGGTTTTGATATTAATAATTGTATATTATGAATTATGATGGGATGGGATAATAAGATGATTCGGTTATTTTCCCTTGAAGACGGAGATTGAAAAGATTCCCTAATTCCGTGCTAACACGATGTTTCCCTCTCTCTGGCTACATTTTACCTGTAAATTGAATTCCAGGTACCAGGTACCATAACTATTGTGCTCTCCACCGAGTAACTCCACAAAATATCAATTTTATTAATGGAATTTAATTGGAGGACCTTATTTGGTAGAATTTAACGTGCTGGTTGATCAGCTCCGAGCTAAGTACCATTTAGTAGTTCCAAAGTAAATGACAGGGATGACAGAGGCAGAAGTGGCTGCATTCCTGAGAAGCAGGGAATTATGGTTAAAAAATAGTGTAAGTAGGCAGGGCCTTGTTTCTGCTTGATGGACAGGACATCCGTTCTGATGAGCAAAGTGGAAAAATTCTCTGAAACATTAGCCTGGGTCCAATCTAACCATTTAGTAGGCTACGCCTGCCGTGTAATTCAAGTTTTTCAACTGGAAACTCACCGGAGATGTGGATTTGACGCTGATGCTTCCTATTCCGTTGGCTACGCTTTTTTGTAGTTGGGCAGGTAGGTAGGATAATGATAATGAATCAGTTCAGTTCACACTTTGTACAAAAAAATAATCTATTACGAAGAAAATGTTTTACGGACTACTGGAAACTACAATAAATATTACTCAAAGTGGTTAGTCACACAGTTTTACTCGTCGGGCTTCTTTTTAAGATATTTACTAAAAGAACAAATTGGTCTCAATGGGATTACGGCTTCTGATGCTCTGATAAGGATAATATGACGAGTTGCAAGAACATTGTACTTGCACCACATTACTGTTTCATGTGGGTTTACGTGACGTCAGGCGATGAGATCAGTAGTCTCATCTCTCATCGTGCATTTATTTCTTCTGTGTTTCTCGATCTCCCAACTCAAAATTATAATCATTTTGAGGGGTTCAATACGATTTAGATGCAAAAATACATTTAACGGAATAGTCTGAGTCAGCAAGACTGAGCTTATCAACTGAATTTATGAATATAGTATTGAAAGCAGCATAAAAATGGTGTTAGAATGAGTGAAATGAAAACAATTTACATTTAAAATATGGTAAATATGGAAAGAAATGAACATGAATGTTTAATAAGCCAAGACATTTACGCTGATGGTCGCATGTTGAATTTATCTTGATGTAACCCAGAAGTTTACTGCAACGTTTGAAATTAAAATTAAAATATTATTGAACTATATTTGCCTTTGTACTCCAACGCTTAAATTAATACGACTTAGGTCGCTGAACATCTAATTAATTTTAAACAAATTGTTAGACTAGGATTCACATGATGCAGAACTCATGGAAACGCGGCGTCGGTAAAGGAACAAAGGGAAGGGGGAAGATGGAAATCTCCATTTATCTCAGAAGTCATCATTCTCATGAGCATAATTATGAAAATCCTCCCGAAAACGCCTGAAAAGTCCGGGTTGCTGAAAGCGGATGACAAAGGAGACGCCGTTGTCACCTCATTCAAACTTCAAAAAGTGGAGTGTTGGGCTGCCCGCATTCCTGATTGCCACGACTCCCTAACCCAAATGACAAGAGCTTTCTCATAACGTCCGTCGCGGCTCTCTTGTCTTTTGTCATGCCGAATATGGTCGCCTCTTCAAACTAAAAACTTTGAATTTGTCACGTTCATTGGTCCTGTCCTCCAATCCCACCAGGCCTTTGTTTCTAATAAGCACTTGTTCCAGCGTTTTGAAGGGAAAATAATGGGCTTGTGGGTCTCAGGCATCCGCTTTGTTTCCTCAATTTATCTCTGGAGCAGCCGAGTGATTGCTCAATTATCATTACTTGCTTCAGGTCAGCTCTTATTTTAATTACCATGCTTTTCTGCTCAAAACTCCGGAATTCGACCCACTTTGTCATAAATGCTAAGATCCTTCAGAAGCTTTTCCTACTTTGGGAGGATTTGCAAAACAAACCGTAAAATTATTTCTAACTTCTAACCGAGAGCCGAGTACGGTTTTTCCGATAGCCCGGTAAATACCGCACGACGACTTGTTTTCTTATTTGCTACCTTGCTAAACACATATTCGCGAATTAATTTGACAAATACGTAGTTTAAAATAGGTATCCTGGCCGAATTAGCACATAGATATGCTAAACTAACATGACATTAATCAAACGAAGCAATTCTCACCGAGAAAATAGTTTTGGCCAACGGGTCTAATTTTTAGACTTAAGCCATGACACAGACGTTTAATTCTCCCGAATTTTCTTTAATATAATGAACATATTTAAGAACATATTTAAGGTACCAGTAAGCTCAGCGGTGAGGATCACGCAGGTTATGCTATACAAATCCGCATATTTACACAACAATTATTTGAACGCCCAACAGGAGGAGGACTATGGTATAGCAACTCCATCATAAATTCGGTAGCACGTCAAAGCGGCCAAAACAAAAGAGGCCAATCAATAGCGGCCAAGTCAATAGAGGCCAATGTAATAGAGGCCAACATACAATAGCGGCCAACTACAATAGAGGCCAA
>JAQFXY010000728.1:0-18195 GCA_034693865.1 Ceratophysella sigillata | reverse complement strand
AACGAACTCCCTCGTACTTGAAGCATGCACTCACATTATGCGAATGACCGTGATCAGCTCCTCCTCCATGGGAATGTCCATGACCTCCTCCGCCACCACCGTGGGAATGCCCATGTCCATGTTGGAACGCGTAGATTCCAATGAGATTTACAATGAAACCAAGTACACTGACCACGAAGAGTCGTTCATGTTTGACTTCTGGTGGTTCAAGGATCCTCTCAACCGCTTCAGAAAATATGAAAAATGCAATGAAGAGTAAGAAGAGTCCATTAACGAACCCAGCCAGAACTTCCGCTCGGACGTATCCGTAGCTGAACTTGTCGTTTGCTCGCCATTTAGTGATTATCTATAAAATCATTAATGGTGCGTTAGAATCTTGGCAAAATGTTAGTTTGACCGATTTATGTAAATTATGTTTTATAGGAGCTTACCGATGCAACTAATCCAGCCAACAGACCTGTACAGTCGAAGAACATGTGAAATGAGTCGGAAATGAGTCCCAGGCTGTTCGTTACAACCCCGTAGAAGAGCTCAACAAATGCAAATGATAGATTTAGAAGCAGGAAAAAGAACAGATTGCGTGATCCCGGGTCTGCCAGTATCAGACGTACATATTGAAACAATTTATCAATGAGTCGATTGGATGCCTTGGGCAGAGGGTCTTTGTTGTGCAATGGTAGCATTTTGAAGTATCCCTGTCAGTCGTCCGGTTCAAGTTTCACTAAAGTGTACTAGTAGGCTGTCTTGAGGACTGTAATGTAACCTGTAAAGTTTCAAAACAAATTCATCAACAATCCATGAAACCTGACTTGAAATATTTTATCGAATGAGCACAAGCAACAAGATTGAGGTCTTGTGAAGGTGGCTAAACTATGGACATGTTTTGTTGTGCTTTAGCAGGTTGGCTCACTTGGCTAAAATCAACAATAAATATCTTCGGCCGACCAGTAGGCGACGGGCGCTTCTCCGCGTGACAACAACAAACGCAATATGATACAGCATGGATAGCGAAATTATTTCTTCGAACAAACGGGCACCGGACTCTCCATGTTATCATCATGTGTATTTCCGTACTACAGTCGGCCTAAGATTTCTTGTTGATTCCAGACAAATAAGCCTACCTGTTAAAAACCACAGCAAAACAAGCCAATAGTTTAGCCTTTGCCTTTAGCCACCTTAGGTCTTTGCCAGGGTCTTCTCCAGCCAGGCTGAAATGTTACATAATGTGCGTGCACGTGCGTAGCTCTAAAAGTCCCAATCCAAAGTTCCAAACACAAACTCCAACATCCACGAACAAGAACTTATGTGAGTAGACGTTAGAAACACTGTCAACTGTGGTTTGCGTTTTGAATTTAAGATTTGAACGAGTTAGCTCAAAAGCTAGTTACAAATACTGTCTAGTAAATAAATGAAAGAAATACTTAACCGCGTATTGTCTACTTCATAGAAGCCAGCCAAACAACAAACAACACCCACAGCTAAGCGTCTGTTCTACGCAATGCTGATGCTGAGTATTTCAGCTAATCACGCCAATGGTCTAACATTATTTTAAAACGTAGCAAAATTCCACTAAGCAACATGAATAAATTAGTTGTTAGTAGAGTTTGACATTGCATTTTTGATTATTGACTTCATTTACCTTTCAACTTCGTATTTAAGGGATTTGGGACTAACTCGCCGTATCCGTCCACCGTCAGACTAGCACACAGCAGGTACAGAGCTTAGAGTGAACGAAGAGTTACAGCCCAGCTGCTAACTGGGAATAGAGAATATTAGACCCTTGAATCCAAACTGGAAGCTGATCCTTGTGTTTTGAGTTCGACAGATCCGAAGAAGAGCAGAGCCGGACACCTCGTCTCGTACAATCCCCACTCCGTGTGGGTGGGAAGCACAACTAGCGGTTACGTGGACACAGGGACGTGTTCAGAGATTTGGGTAATAATTGGGATAACTCTCCTTCCGGTGTGCTTGATGCTTGGGTGGAGGTGAGGTGTCCGGGTAATGTACAATATGCTCTGGAATCTGGACTCGAATGAATGAATGTGGGAGCGATCCAATAACTGTATTTGCACAGGTCCATTGACAATAGTGGGAGTTGGAAGGTTGCGCCGTGGAGCAGCTGACTCAACTCAACCACCCATAGCTCCGCATAATAATTATGCAACAAAAAATGAATTTTTTAAAGTTCCTATTTGGTCACAATTCACACATGCGCCATCTATTGTCTACATATCGTATGAGATTGCATTGGTGAAGGATCTGCTATTTGCTCCACAAAATCCAACATCCAACCAACATAAATATTTAATAAGATACCTAAGCATAAATAAGGTAATGCGATTAAGATTTAGTCATAGCCCCACACAGACCCACAAGTATTTAATTTTGTTAAAAATAGGTTGTTACGACACCTATAATCATAACAATGGTGTATGCATGTATCGAATCCGTGTGTCCCTTTATCGGCAGTGTTCTATTGTCTCCTGCTGATGATGATTCGTTATTTGACAATTTTTGCAGTTTTTGTTGTTTTCTTCTGTCTTCTGAAAAATAAATACGAGTTTACTTGGTAACAACTTGTTGTAATAACGAGTGGAAAGTGGAATAACCCAGAGTTGCCTTAACAGCGCCGTTAGTAATACTGACAATACATATTATAGAGAATTCATACCGTTTTGGAAAGTCTGATTACTACTGGTACTGGTGAACTAATTATAAGGAAAGGATGCTGCCAAATCATGTAATAAACACTAAACCATAGTGGACGATGCCATTGATTTGTGTGAGTGCATGTCAGTATAATCATTTGCTTTAGTATATCCAGAAACTTTTTTGGAAAAATATATTTTTGATACTTTATGTATTCATCTTTATGCGTTTCACATGTTATTTTGCCATCTGCGTATGCATTACCATACGATATGGAAGCTACATCAAAAACCAAAACAATTAAATATTTGCCCCCCAGAGTTGAAGTTCAATGTGCTAAATGAGCACTTATTGGAATTGCAATATAAGGTATATGTTTATCCAAATATAATTAGTAGCAAGTAGGTTGTCGGTTTATTTCATACTCATATTCATGTGTATTCGTATAAGCCGTTTTAGCTTATTTTTCCAATTAAAAATTTGTTCTTGCTATACACAAGAATCTTATTCAAGGAGAAAAGTGAAACGCGTGAGTATAATTTGTAAAAGTAAGCTGTAAGCGTCACTGTACCTACTCCTCCTTTATCAATTATCTTATCACTATTGTACAAGCATATGTTAAAACATATGCTTGTACACTTACTTTTACAAATTATACTCACGCGTTTCACTTTTCTCCTTGAATAAGATTCTTGTGTATAGCAAGAACAAATTTTTAATTGGTAAAATAAGCTAAAACGGCTTATACGAATACACATGAATATGAAGCAATTTTCCTCGTTCGTTCGTTCGGCACGCGCTGTGCTATTAGTTTTTTTTGTTATTTTATTACCAACTGATGACATTTTTAGAACATATGTTTTATACATAGTGAGTAGTGAGGCTTAAACGAAAGCCGTTCTTTTACTACCTAAAACTAAACACATAGGAAATAACACCAGCCAAGTATTACAATTTTTGAATTATCGATGTAGTTAAATACTTGCTCATTGTCAAGCTCTCCTTATTGCGTCAAAACCAAACAATATTGAACAAAATACTCGCAACACCAATTACATTTTTACTTGAATCCGCATGACACTGCCAATGTAATACTCAGTTTAAATTAAAATTAGAGTCCAAAATGTAAAGCCTAGCAGATGCAGTGGGAAAGTATAGTTTAAAAATAATTTTTAGCATTACACGATCGAATTTGAGAAGACGTGTTTCTGAAACATACTTGGTTCTGGAAATTAACCGCGTCCATGCCTTCAACCTGCAACATACAAAGATTGATGGAATGGAATGGTTTGTATGTTTTGGTAGCGTGTACTTGTAATTTTTAATGTAATCCCATTTATATTTCTTTAGAATTTTGCTAATTCACTGGCTCTGAGTTTGTATGTATTTGTATCTGTACCACGATGAAAATTGATTCCGCCATCGAGAACAATAGTAAACTTTAAGAATTGATTCGATGCACGGGCTTAGTTGGTATTAAATTAGAATAAAATACATTAGCCGTCGAAAATGCATTCAGGGAAACATTACTAAAAGAAAGTGTACGCGCACGTGTTGCTACTCGACGACGACTACGATAAAATGCTTTTATGCCTCAAGTCCATGAACAAGACATGAGCCGTAGAAGCTGAGCTTCTTCGTTCGCATTCGCCTGCAAACTGCGAATCGAATGATATTTTCGGGTTGTATATCCTTAGCGCCAGTTGTGTTCTAATATATAGCTATACCAGAGGTGAACGAATATTTTAAAGGATTTTTTCCATGAGATGCATAAAGTAAGTGTATTTCGCAATAGTTCCCAGTTCGTATCTAGAGAAGCTCCAGTCGAATATTATTATGTGAATTTTGCTGTTCCTGTTTTGAAATTAAAAGTTTGTCATTTGCCTACCTTACGCTTTTGGTATTGTTTCGTTCCTAGTTCCATCAAAGACTTTCAAATTAATTTGTAGAAGGAACTGGTTATAAACCTTATTGTGATTTGTGATAACCATTGTTTCGGGTCATTCAACTCCTGACTTCCTAACCGGCATAGAGATACTTACGCTCAATCTGACTATATTTGTAGAATATAGAATCACAATAATTGTTTCGAGCAAGAAATTAGATTGACGCTGCCTTTTACCCACCTGAATATTTATTTAGCAACAACATCAGTGACCAGGTTAGAACAAAATAATTGCAACTTTGTAGTTTATTAGTAGATTAACGTAAACGTTATAACAACCTTTTTGGCGTGGATATCTCTAAGTCGACCGACTCTTATTTAATTATTGTGGAAACTAAACATGTCATGGTTTGAGAGCGATAACGGAAAATCCGTAAATGATTGTGTGTATAAATATATAAGTTATTTTGCACATTGCACTGCTATTGTGTTAAGCAATTAGATTCTAAATGCAAGCTGCCCGTATATTATCGTTCGTAAAAGTTATGAATAGCATATTTTTAGTAAATGTAAGCAAAGCATTGTGTACAATATGTAGATATGTCGACTCCAATATGCAGTATTTACATAAATATTGTTCGACAGTCAATTCTTTGACATTTTTTGCCCACTCGTATCTGCAGAATAGCTTTGGTTCTCTTCTTACCACTGAAATGAAAGTAGTTCAGCTGGATAAGTTCATTCAACATTGTAAATTGTAACAGAACGAGACCATAAACATGTCTAACCAATAATTTTTGGAATTAGTTTTAGTTATGCGTGTCAAAGCCAAATGTGAAGCATTAGATACACACAGAGGAAACCATGTCAAAATCATGTAAATAGCTATCAGCGACTGACTGTAGTCAAAATATGTCAGAGGTCTTTCATTTAGGCTTTAACTGATATGTTACCGTCTTTGGCACATTCGTGTGGCATGGGAATGGCGTGAGACGTTCACCGATTACCAAAATAATTAATTAGAGTATGTAAGTAAAAGTCTTAAGAATATCGTATGTTCAAATGCACGAGTAGTGAAGTGATTGTGATTAGTGATTTCGTATAATCACTGTCAGCAGCGGTCACAGTCACAAACACCGTGACCTGTGGTATACCTGGTATGTAGTGGAACTCTTGTAGAAGCTCTATGTGACTATGCCCTGCTGTGCAGTCCTAAAGGCATACCATGGCATTATTAACTTATTAACATTACTTACCATCAATTTCCTTAATTTGCATACTACTAGTATTGGGCTAAACTTTGGATACGTGTTTACAGGATTCTGACTTGTTCTTCTTGCATACATATGCCAAGCGCACAATCACATGTGATATGTGATTTCTATTGTCTATACTTACTATGTAAATACATACATAATACATAGACACCGTATACCGTACATATAAAGGAAAACTCGGTCCAGTGACCAAGTTTTTTGTATCCGCTATGCAGAAGGTATGTAGTAGTGCTTGAGGGTAAACCCAAGCCTTATTGTGAATTGTGAATGTCAATTATGTGTTAATCTCAAGGTTAAGAGTTATAAGTCGTATCATATCGAATAATATGTAATACTACAGCTATAACAGCTAAAGTTTCCTGTCTGGTACATCTCATGAAGTTTGTTCGTGTTTAAATTAACAGGTTCTTCGGCTATTCTGCGTGCACAACTGCAGCCTGGAACAACTTAGATTTACTTCTCGGATCTAACCTGTGTTCTTGCGTCGTGTGATGTTCGACTGAACTGGGCCTAGTAAAATCGTGAAACAATTACTTTGCTGCACGACCTGGAGACGCAGTGTGCGAAACGCTCCAGTGGAGAGCTGAAGCTTTACTTGGAAACTTGAACACATCTCCAATTTCAGCTACTTTTGTATTACAATTCTATTGAATTTCCGTTTCCGAAAGATAGCCGAAAGTTTCCCAGTACCTTCACGAGGGACAAGTGTAGTATATTTTTCTAAAAACATTAGCCGAAAACAAGAGTTTCCAAGCTGAGAACTAATCATGGGGCACCTAACCCTAATGAAAGCCATGTCACCGAGTCTTCCAAGAACCCTGTTCAGCCTTCAGAAAGTCCAGGGATTCACACCGTCCATTTCTAGCCTTCGTTCTAGACAGTACTCATCCCGAGTTGAGTATACGCCGATTCGGAGCGTGTTGGTGGCCAATCGAGGTACGTCCAAACTAAAAATGCTTCATATTTCGCTCGTAATACTTTGTCACTTTTAATTGCAATTATTTTTAATTACTTCAGGTGAGATTGCCATCCGAGTATTTCGAGCATGTACGGAATTAGGAATTCGTTCCGTAGCTATTTACTCGGAACAGGATAAGATGCATATGCACAGGCAGAAGGCAGATGAGTCGTATCTGATTGGAAAAGGACTTGCACCTGTTCAGGCCTACTTAAATATTCCTGAAATTGTTAAGATCGCAAAGGTAAGTGTACATTTCTTTCTTCGATGATTGTGTAATTAACGAGAATATTGTAACTCGTATAATTAGTGAGATTTGTCTCGAAAACAAATACACATACAAGTAACAAGCAATTAGCGAAGACCTTTCGTTCAAAATTGTGACCTTCTATATTCTACATGGATTGCGTTATCTACTGAACAAGGCTTCGATAGTCGTGTATGTCATAATCATTAATGCAAGATCACTGTTGACCACTGCTGTCCTACAAATTCACAGGAACATAATGTGGACGCCGTGCATCCAGGCTATGGATTCTTATCAGAGAGATCGGACTTTGCTCAAGCTTGCGTCGATGCCGGAATACGATTCATTGGCCCATCCCCTGCTGTTGTACAGAAAATGGGAGATAAGGTGGCGGCAAGAGAAGCCGCGATCGCTGCCGGTATGCAATACATCCTTTGTGCGCTTGCCGTAATGACTATAGACCTGTCATTGTGGCGAAATAAGCTGATTTCATACGAACATTTCAACTTTGAACAAGATAATGTCCCAATGGATTTCCATTAGGAACTACATGTATTAGTATATGATACTCAAAATTAATAGGCTGCGCACATAAACTCCAGCTGGTATCTAAATCTAAATTAATTGCACTGACTTTTGACTTTTGATATAATGCTCCTTTTCCTCATATAATTTAGAACTTAAAGGATTAATGATTTCCTCATTCTGAAAACTCAATCTTAGCAGAATACAAGTAAATCGGACCACAAATGCACTGATAACTGATATTTTTCCCATCCCATTTTTGATTTAAATAGGAGTACCAATTGTAGCCGGAACCGCAGGTCCTGTTACGACTCCGGAAGAAGCTTTGGAATTTTGTCAAGTCCATGGACTTCCGGTTATATTTAAAGCCGCTTTCGGAGGTGGAGGTCGAGGAATGAGAGTCGTTAAGAAAATGGAGGTATTCAGATACATGGAATACTCCCGCTAGGTGCATGCGCATGCGCGTAATGTTTGTTCTGAGCTGTAATCACTGTAATTTTGCGAAAGGATGTTGGAGAGCTATTTAAACTGGCAAGCTCAGAGGCGAAAGCTGCGTTTGGAAATGGTTCCATGTTTATTGAAAAGTTCATCGAGAGACCTAGACATATTGAATTGCAAATTCTTGGGGACAAAGCCGGAAACGTTGTACACTTGTATGAACGAGACTGCTCTGTGCAGAGAAGACATCAGAAAGTTGTTGAAATTGCTCCAGCTCCACATCTCGACCGAGACGTAAGCTCTGACGTTTTTAATTTAATTGGGCTGTGCCAATTATTGTATGTTATATTTAAAGTGAGGTGCCTTCCGATTTAGGTTCGAGATAGAATGGCTGCGGATGCCGTGCGTCTAGCCGAGCAAGTTGGTTACGAGAACGCTGGGTAAAGAAAATTCATGTTGACATAAAATTCATATAACCTGGAGAAAACCCAATTTGCTTTCCAATAGATTTATTCCAAGCCTATGTTTTTGCTCTTTTTGGAACAGAACTGTGGAATTCCTCTTAGACTCAAATGGAAATTATTACTTCATCGAAGTGAATGCCCGACTCCAAGTCGAGCATACTGTTACTGAGGAAGTCACTGGGTAAATTGCTTTGACAATATCAAATGATTCATTCCATGTTAATCAGCGCCCTTTCAATCGTAGCGTTTAACTAATACGCTGAAATACTCTACTGTTATAGTGTGGATCTGGTTCAGGCCCAAATTCGTGTAGCTGAGGGCATGACTCTTCCAGAGTTGGGATTACGCCAAGAAAACATTGAGGTTGA
This sequence comes from Ceratophysella sigillata, assembly GCA_034693865.1. NCBI lineage: Eukaryota > Metazoa > Arthropoda > Collembola > Poduromorpha > Hypogastruridae > Ceratophysella > Ceratophysella sigillata. The sequence goes on along the minus strand of JAQFXY010000728.1, from coordinate 9,384 downwards.
TGGCTGCGCAATACAATGCCGTGTTACAACTGAAGACCCTGCGAAGAATTTCCAACCGGATACAGGAAGAATAGAAGTATTCCGAAGTGGAGAAGGCATGGGAATTCGTTTGGACGGAGCAAGTGCTTTTGCAGGAGCCATTATATCACCACATTACGACTCCTTGCTCGTTAAAGTTATCTCACATGCTCACGATCTTCCTGCATCCGCTGCCAAGATGAATCGAGCACTCAGAGAATTCCGTGTCAGAGGTAACAACCATATCATTTAGCCTGTATGTATTCCTTACGGTAGCCCTAATATTCAAAAACAAACAATTAGGCGTCAAGACGAACATCCCATTTCTTCTAAACGTCTTGGAAAATCAAAAATTTGTCAATGGAACTCTGGATACATATTTTATCGATGAGAATCCGCAGTTGTTCCAATTTGCTCCAAGCCAGAATCGTGCACAAAAGTTGCTTAATTACTTGAGTAATTTGCTCGTGAATGGACCGATGACTCCGTTGGCAACGGGATTGAAACCCGCAGAAATTACGCCAGCTGTTCCAGACACGCCAGTTGGTATGAAAACCAAATAATAAGTCCGTCCACTCGGGATAGAAATTCTAATAAGCGATACTCAATGAAAATGCGAATTTTACAGGACCACTTCCCGATGGATTACGTGCCATATTGAAAAGGGACGGACCTACCGGATTCGCCAAGGCAGTCCGTGACAACAAAGGTCTTTTATTGATGGACACAACCTTCCGTGATGCTCATCAATCTTTACTGGCAACACGCATTCGAACACACGATCTTCTCAAGATCTCCCCGTTCGTTGCCCATAATTTCAATGGTCTCTACAGTCTTGAGAATTGGGGCGGTGCGACATTTGATGTTTCGATGCGCTTTCTGCATGAATGTCCTTGGGAAAGATTAGAAGAGATGAGAAAGATTATTCCCAACATTCCATTTCAAATGTTACTTCGTGGTGCCAATGCTGTTGGCTACACCAACTACTCTGATGATGTTGTTTTCAAGTAAGCCAGTCGTTTGTATATTCGGTATCGTATCTTGTAGCCGATTCTGAAATGATTTGTTCATTCTTAATAGATTCTGCGAACTAGCAGTACAAAGCGGAATGGATATCTTCCGTATTTTTGATTCCCTCAATTATTTACCGAATTTGATTTTGGGTATGGAAGCCGTAGGAAAAGCTGGTACGTTTTTGAATATGTTCCTAACCCAAAACCTCGATAAATACTTCGACTATCTTTATGAATTTAAATTAAAATCATTTGTATATATGATTTCATTTTCTATATTTGAACAAAGGTGGAGTTGTTGAGGCAGCAATTTCATATTCTGGAGACATATCAGATCCCAAGAAAAAGAAGTATGATCTCAAGTATTATATGAACCTTGCTGACGAGCTAGTGAAAGCTGGAACTCACGTTCTTTGCATCAAGGTGAGTTACTTATTCCCTACCTTCTGTTTCTGAATTATCCTACATATATAGGCTCTGCTGTATCGGTATTCGAATTACTCGAGTTAGGTTATTAATTTGTTTTCTCCGTTTCAAGGATATGGCTGGTCTTCTCAAACCGCAAAGTGCTAAGTTATTGATCTCGGAATTGAGAGCCAAATATCCAGCCCTTCCCATTCATGTTCACACACATGACACTTCCGGGGCTGGAGTTGCTTCCATGATTGAATGCGCACGAGCGGGTGCTGATGTGGTTGACGCTGCTGTAGACTCAATGTCCGGAATGACTTCCCAACCTTCCATGGGAGCTCTTGTGGCTTGTTTGATGGGAACGCCACTTGATACTGGATTGAAACTAGAAGACATTAGTAAATACTCTGCGTATTGGGAGCAAGCTCGAACCCTCTATGCACCCTTCGAATGCACAACCACGATGAAGTCTGGAAATGCTGATGTTTATATGAATGAGATTCCTGGAGGACAGTACACGAATCTTCAATTCCAGGCCCATTCCCTTGGTTTGGCTGAGCACTTTGAAGCAATTAAGGCTTCTTATCGGGAAGCGAATTTGCTCTTGGGAGACATTATTAAGGTATTCATAATTTACAGATATGTTTATGTTTATGGTTTGTGTTGTAAATATTGAACATTTCATTACGGGTCAATAGCTGCAGTCCAAACTACAATTTACTCATCGATGTTTTGAATTAGGTAACACCATCGTCTAAAGTCGTCGGGGATTTAGCTCAATTCATGGTTCAGAATAATTTGAATTCTAAAGACATAGAGGAGAAAGCAGAAGACTTAAGCTTTCCCAAGTCGGTTGTGGAATTCATGCAAGGTCAACTATATATGTAGTATATAATTTAATATATTTATAGTAATATATAATATAATTATAATAATATATCGTAATACTGTTTAGGTCATATTGGTCAGCCTTATCAAGGCTTTCCAGAACCTCTGCGAACAAAGGTCAGTTGTAAAACAGAGCTCAACATGATTATTTTCAATTGCACAGCGCATTTCTATAACTCGCTTGTTTTGTGTTCTTAGATTCTGAAGGGATTGCCTTCATTGGTTGGCCGGCCCGGCGAAACTATGCCGAAGTTTGACTTCAAGAAAGCCAAGGTAGACCTTCAGGAAAGACATGGAAAACTCCGGGATGTGGATATTATGAGTTATGCCATGTACCCCAAAGTTGCCGAAGATTTCTTTGAATTCAGAAACACATACGGTCCCGTTGATAAATTAGACACGCGTATTTTCTTGACTGGACCAAAGACTGGTGAAGAGTTCGAAGTAAATATTGCAAAGGGTAAAACTCTGCACGTGAAGACAATGGCGGTTTCTGAGGACTTAACACCGAACGGAAAGCGCGAAGTCTTTTTCGAGCTCAATGGACAATTACGTACTGTCTTTGTTAGTGACAAGGAAGCAACAAAGGTATGGCATTCGTATATTTTATTATACAGTGTGATTACAACGGTAATTGAGATATCGGTGAAAATTAAACTCTGCATTTTAGGAACTTCACTTCCATCCAAAAGCCGACAAGGCAGTCAAGGGATCTGTCGGAACACCAATGCCAGGCTCAGTTATTGATATTCGTGTAAAGGAAGGCGATTTTGTTGAAAAAGGTATGATTTAAATTTTAGTAGTTTTATGCTCTTTGATTATGCTTGTGTCGACGTCCGTTTTTTTGGTTTTTCAGGAAAAGCACTCGTGGTTGTGTCAGCAATGAAAATGGAAATGATTGTTCAAGCTCCTGTGTCTGGAAAAGTCACCAAGCTCCATGTTGTCAATGGAACAAAGTTGGAGGGTGATGACTTGATCCTGACTATTGAGTAAAACTAGAACCTACTGCGTTCTCAAAATTAAAATATTTACTATTTTAGTACCTAGTAATGCGTTTTGGTACATAGCACTCATGAATCTACTATGGTTCTAGTCTATTGAAATCAATTTATATTATTTAATATGGGTTTCTTATACACTTAATCTCGTATTCCTTTTTAATTTTTTCGAAATTTGTATTTCGCTAGAATGCCTATGCCTAATTGATATTTGTTCTTAGCTAAATATCTAACCTGTGCGTGTGAACATTTCTTCCATTTCTCTTCGTCAAGAAGTACCTGTATTCAGTAAACATTGTCCAAAGTTTAGTACATATATTAATTACTTGAAGCTCCAAATATTCTCTATTTGTATAAGTAGTTAGTGGGATCTTAGTTGATTGGTATAACGATATATCAACGATAAGCCTAAATTCACTTCGATGACAATAATTCTGGATTTACAAATATCTTTCCTATCAACTACAGGTAAGATGTCAAATATTAACATGGAGGCACAATTAATGACCTACCGTACGTGCTATAAGTATATTTAGTGGAATATCATAGTCTACAAGCATGTTTCACAATAATAAATTCACGAGTTTCTAAGTATTAGTAAAAAAAGATGCACGCATTTTTAATATTTTTCGTTGGATTCTTGTAGGTGTCATTTTGTTCCACTAATTGTAGTAATAAAATATCACTTATGAATCGATTGATCATCGAGGATTTCATTAGGAATTATTTGCAATTAAATATCCGCTGACAATCACGTTTTTTCAATCTAAAAGGTTTCGAGATCTGTGGCTGTTAATCCGCTGCTATTTTGTCCGAATAGGGAACAATTCTCTAGCTGAAAAGTACATTATTTGTGTTTCTTGGGAATCTGATCAGAGCACTTCTTCATGGCGACATTTTTATGAACCATTTTCTTGAAATTGACATTTGTCAGTATTGAAATTAAAGTATACAATTACGCTGACATGACGTGTGCAATTATATGAATGTACAGACATAACAGGTAGTAATAATAATATCCATACCTTAGTCAACTTTCAATTTATTTGTGCGGGTTGTACCTGGAAGTAATTATACAGCTACATGGAAATCTAATAGTTTTACTGAAATCCGAATTCCGTGGGTCATCCCTAATTCTTTGTGCAAATTATTGCAACCTGAATGTTTAATGCCGCATTCCATCAAAAAATATTTTTACATCACCAATCACCTCAGAGGCGCAGACAGGGGTAGGGGTAGACCGCAGCAGGGGTCCAGCCAGAGATTCACCCGAGATTTCCCAAAAAATGTATGAATAGTTTACACTGTATAGTACAGAAAACGTTTGCATATTCGAAACAATAAATTACATTACATCAAAGACCCAGCCAGCATGACCTTGGTGTTTTGCACGTGTAGCTGGCTAGCTTTGAGTGCATTTAGTGCATTTTGATGAAATATATTTTTGGTTCTTATTCTATTCTTGTGCTAATTATAAATTGTAACATAATGGACTATGGAATGGTTAAGGATGAAGCCAAAAGCCAAAGCCACAACAACGCAAAACTCAAAGACAGCTTTGAGACATTTCGATTTCCAACTTTTCAACAACAACAACAGCAGCAGAGCAGCAAGCAGTAAACGAAGCATAGGAAATTACCCTTTGAGTTGAGCGAATGCGAAACGTGAGCCCGGAATTCTCTGACGGCTCATTCGACTTGAGGCTGAGCTGACGTGTGTTAATTCACAGATGACTGGGTGTGTGTACCGTCTACCTACTTAATTTATTATTCATCTGTTTTCTGTGCATATCAGGTCACCGTTCATTTTGTGGTCTTCAAAATCAGTACACTCACTCTTCTAGCCCGTTGTTCCAGATTAAATGACTTAGTAATCCTGGCCATACTATCAAGTAAAGTATTCAATATTTCTTTCATCTTATCGCCAACAACAACTGGTGTTAATTTACATTGTTTATTAGAAACAGGAGAATGTCGTAAGTACACAGATAGACTAACGATATGTTTCGTTTCCGAGAAACATTACATTTAGCCAGTATTATTCCAACTTGTAGTCTTGTCCAGCCTTTAAGAGGATCCAGATAACAATATGGGCTTGAGAGTGAAGCAGTTTCTAGAATGGCTGGTGGGAAGGGGCAGATTGTATTTCTTCTGCTCGCTTCTAATAGTTCTGCTTGTGTCGGGGTCAGGGTGTCAGTATTACCGTTCTAAAAATCTATATTCGGGTTCGGGAAATATCCCGTCTTCTAAAGCTCAAGCGGAAGAGCCCGGTGGTATTAGTAGCACAAGTTGGGTCGAAAGTGCAATAAGTAGTAGTAGTAGTAGTAGTAAGCTTGTGAGTAAGTTCAATCAAGTTTTCAGCATTCCTGGAGAAGACCAGTGTTTCTGTCAGGTAAGATTCCAGATAATTATCAAGTTAGTTAATGTAAAGGCGCAACTTTTGTTTTTCAAATAATTTTAAAATACTAATAGCTTATTTTGTTTTGTATATCTCATTTACAGCTTCAAGGAGCCATCGAGGACTGTACCTGTCAAATCGATACTGTGGACAAGTTCAACAATGTCAAAATTTACCCTCGACTTCAGTCTCTGCTCTCAAAAGACTACTTTAAATTCTATCAGGTGAAATTAAACAAAGATTCATTGACTCCGATTCTGGTACTTTTGTTTTACTTGACGCAATGAATGTGTGTACTTTAATTAACTTTTGCATATCCTTTATTGTAGACAAATCTCTCAAAGCAATGCCCATTCTGGGCAGATGACTCAATGTGTGCAATGGAATTCTGCCAAGTCCAAGAATGTGATGAGGTTATATGACAAGTTTTAATATTCACGAACTATCCACACTGTATTCCATGCTTGTTTTTACGTTTCGCTTTAAAAATATAAAATAATTATATAATGTTGTTTCTTTAGGGCGACGTACCTCCAGGTCTCAAAGGACAACGTGGAGCAGTCAATAGCTTTACTAAAAAAATTAAACCACAGAACAAGGTATTTGTTTCCCACCATTTACTGAATCAATTGCAAATTCTTAAACAGTGCATTTTAATTTAATTGTTGACTCTTTATTTTTAAATAACCCCGAAGACCACAAAATCATGTTCCGAAGACTTAGGATACATCAACACTACGATTAGGTAAACTTCTGCATTCATTTAGCCTAGATTTTGTATTTTTTGCACGAGTAACTCACTTCTGTTTCTGTTTTTGGTATTCAGCGAGGAATCTCAGGAGGGTTTTGAACGCTGGAAAGTGTATGACGATTCTTTGGTCGACTTCTGCTCAGTCCGTGAAGATGAGATTGACTCTGATCTTCAATATGTGGACCTCACGTTGAATCCAGAGAGATTTACTGGTTACGGTGGATCGTCAGCTCATCGTGTTTGGGGATCCATTTATCAGGAAAATTGTTTCAAGTAAAAATGTTAATCGAAATAAAATTCCAGTACTCTGGGTTACGTTTGGTTATGTGTAATTAATTTTATAACGGACTGATTGTTTCAGAGAAACATCTGAATCAAATCTAATGGCTCCATTCAATACAGAAGGTTTGGACGGTAAGTTTTTAAAAATTATTACTTATCTTATTGACTAGTTTATCATAGTATTTGTTAGGCCTCCAGCAATGTCCTGTGTTTAAGGAAGGAAATACTTATTGCTATTTAATATTTGAGACTGTCATGATATTAAAATTTATTGCGTTTTAGAATCTTGTATAGAGAAGCGGACGTTTTATCGAGCGATTTCTGGCTTACATGCGAGTATCAATATTCACCTCAGCTCCAAGTATCTTCTCACGGGTAAATTAAATAGACCTAAAATCGACTGCAAACCACTACCTCAAACCCAATTTTGAGAAACACAATTTCCTTCCCATCGCGATTAACTGGAATGATTTAAGTTTCTATATGTTGCTTGCAGATACTAAGAAGTCGGCCTTTTTCAAGCCTAATGTCGAGAAACAATGGGGACCAAACTTGACCGAGTTTCGACAACACTTTGACAGTAGCCTTACTCAAGGTCAAAGTCCTGCTTGGCTCAAAAATTTGTACTTTCTATATTTACTAGAACTTAAGGCTTTGCGGAAATTATCGCCTTTTTTGCGTTCATTCAACCTCTACACGGGGAACACGGAGGAAGACGCGGATGTTAGAAGTGGCGTTCTAGACTTTGTTAGGGTTGTAGAAGACTTTCCATCGCACTTTGAAGAACAGGCTCTATTTTCACGTAAGGATGCTGTGAAATTGAAAGCAGAGTTTCACCAACGGTTTACAAATATTACTCGAATTATGGATTGCGTGGGATGTCAGAAGTGTAAACTATGGGGAAAGATTCAGGTAAATTCCATTATTCGACGAAATATATATTTTAAACTTTGCTAACAATTCAGTTCAATTCTAACAATTCTCAATTCTTACACATTGTATGATCCCAGATTAAAGGCCTTGGAACTGCTCTCAAAATACTATTCTCAAAGCCATTTCAATTAAAGAAAATCGCAGATTACGTGACACGTAATGAACTTGTAGCATTGATGAATGCTTTTGGAAGGTAAGTATATTCTTAATTTATTGATTTGCTATGTATATAAGTACAAACTAAATCATTGACGGACTGGATCAATCGCAGGCTATCTGAAAGTATTTTCGAGCTTGAAAACTTTCGAAAACTTATTACTGAGGAAAACAATATTAGTGCTGGAGGAAAAACCAGAAATGGTGGAATGAAGACTTCTGATTCTCAAATCATGAAGAGTCCATTCTTCGGTGACTTGTGATGAACTCCAGCCGTCTCCGGGACTCTGCGCAAAACAAAACAAAACTGGACCATATAGTTGTCGTCATACGTCATACTTCAGAAATGTGTACTCCTCTACTGTTGATAATTATGTAAAATAAACCTTTAGTACCTTTAGATGTTAGAGTTAAAAGTAGCTGTATGAAGCAGGGTAGGACCCTTCTTGGATAGGTTTTACGAGTTATGGACCATATATACACTTTAGCTCCTCTCCACAGACCAAAGATTAGCCGTCGCTCGACGGCGGATCTCTGGTCTGTGCGGCTCCTCTCATGATATGATGGTTGTTGTTGCCTTTTTGCTGCTGGACGGATATTCGATTTCGAGATTATAATAAGTTGAAATTAGTAGTTAGACATTACGAAGTCTAGAATTATGTTATACATACATGTGTTATTTTTATATGCTTGAGTCATTTACTATCTGTGATCCTGGTAATACTTTGTAGTCCAACCATTTACGGTTTTGTTATTCCCAAATGTTTAACTGTTCGTTTATATTTAGATAAGTATTTAGGCTGTTGGTCACGCAATGCCTCTTCTATAGAGCAACGTCTTGCTGAATGTATACGGATGCGATTTACATCACGAAGGTGATGTTTAGTTAGATCAGTGTATCAAACATACATAGAATGAGAAAAGGTAGATGTTATAGTTATGTGTTCCAGTTCCAACCTATAAGCAGTAATGGTATGTCAGTTAACAGTGGTATTATTCGTATTTAATGCACATCTACCGTTGGCTAGTTGTTTAGCGGACTTGCCGCCGTACCCGACGCTGTAGCTTCCTGCGTGGAGTAAAATCAATTACTGTAGATACTCCGACTTTAAGAGATTTCGAGGTCGATTTAACTCCTGTTGAGTCACCACCGAGAATAATCAGAGAGGGAAGTATTGTACCATAACCCATAGTACATTTGTATTATTAATTTCATTTGAAGTAAAACATTAAGGCTACCTACCTACCTGGTACTCTGTTTTTACGAAATAAATTAAACGATTTGAACACACTAAGTAACGCATGGACGACTTACTACTACATAATTCTACAGCGAGCTTCTTTCCAGGACTGCGTTGTTCTTATTCATTAAACTTAGTTAAATTAATCACGATTAGAAGCTGGAGAAAGAAAATGAGTTAACGAGAATCTGCTGTACTGTTTACTGTTCATGTACAAAGTCCGAATTTGGCATTTGGAATTAATAAAATATCAAACCTGGCTTAATTACCATCACGAACGTTAAGCTGTTTTATTA